>PVJN01012670.1:0-50685 GCA_004026805.1 Lasiurus borealis
CAGGTGCGGCTGCAGGTGGGGCTGTACGCCGTGTACCTCCTGGACTGGCTCTCCGTGTTTGACCGCCAGCAGATCCTGGTGCTGCGCCTGGAGGACCACGCGTCCGACGTCAAGTCCACCATGCGGAGGGTCTGCCAGTTCCTCAGCCTCGGTACGGAGGTCGAAGGTCGCTGGAGCTGGCGGGCAGGGATGGCGGGGCCGGGAGGGACGGAAAGGGCAGGGATGGGCAGGGATGGGGAGGGATGGGCAGTGCCAGGCTGAGCTGGGAAGCCATTCGGCACCAGCTGTGCATGGTGAGGGGCGGGGTCCCGGACAGGGCTGGCCGGCAGGGATGGCACGGCCGGGAGGGACGGGCAGGGCAGGGATGGGGAGGGATGGGCAGTGCCAGGCAGAGCCAGATGGGCAGGACCAGGCTGAGCTGGAAGGCCTTTGGGCACCAGCTGTGGGTGGTGAGGGGCAGGGTCCTGGACAGGGCTGGCCGGTCCCCTGGAGGGAGGAGGGAAGCTGCGGCCGGTTCCCCGGTGGAGTGGCGGGCAGACGGGCGGGCGTCTCAGCAGGTGCCCGGTGCGCGGCTGCAGGGCGTGGAGAAGGCCCCCCTGCAGCCCCTCCGCCCCTGTCCCCCGCGCTCCAGGGCCGCTGAGCGAGAAGCAGGAGGCGCTGATGACCAGGAGTCCCGCCTCCAACGCCCGGCGCCCCGAGGACCGCAGCCTGGGGCCCATGTGGCCGCTCACCCGGCGGCTCCTGCGGGACTTCTACGGGCCCTTCAACGCCCGGCTGGCGCAGGTGCTGGCCGACGAAGCCTTCGCCTGGAGGAGGACGTGAGGCCGGGCGCCCGGCGCAGGCCCAGCGTGGGAGACGGCAGACCTCCCCCTGCCTGGGAGCGGGTCCCTGTGTCCGAGGCTCCTCGGAGCGTGAGGGGTCCCCGCGTCTGAGGCTCCCGCCCCGGCACCGGTCAAGGGGGGCCTTTCGGAGTCCTCGGCGCTGTCACAGCCGGCCAGCCGCCCCCCACGAGGCTCCTCCCCCGGAGGACCCACCTGGAGGCCCCACAGTCCACCTCGAGGCCAGGATCCGCCTTGAGGTCACGCTGGAGGTCGCAGTGGAGGTCAGAGTGCAAACTGCCGCAGAACCCGGTCGGATGGAGGGGAGACTGGCTGTGGCTGAGCAGCAGCATCGGGGACCCCCACACCCCTGAGAATTAGGAGCGGCCCGGGCTGCACTTTTATTTCTGGGGCCCTGGGGGTGGGGGGTTAGGGGTCGGAGGTCAGGGGTGGACTTCCAGTCCCGGCCACCACGGCTCCGCCGCTCACCTGCTCCGCCAGGCGTGGCCCGAGGCCCCGGCTCAGCTCACAGGCGACCAGACACCCTGTCCTGAGGCAGAAACTCGGGGTGTGAGCCCCAGGGGCCGCGCGTGGAGCGTGGGGTCCCCTCCCGCAGCCTGCTGGGCCGGGGACCAGCTGAAGGCCTCGTCGCTTCTTGGAGAAGGATTGAGGGGGGCCCTGAGCCGGGGGACCCAGCGGAGCTTCTGGCTCAAGAGCTGCGGGGAGGCTGCCTGCGGCCAGACCGAGCTCTCTGAGGTCCCGGGCGCCGCGTCGGAGGGCGTCAGCACCCCGCACCCCCCGGCCAGCCCCCCACCTCCCCACCCGCCGTCCGCTCAGCCTCCAGCGGCCGTCTTCCTGCCGTGGAGCGCGCAGCCCGTGGGCCGAGAGCGCAGCGCCTGGCTCTTCCTGCCACCGAGGGGCTGTGTCCTGACCCCCCGCTTCCAGGGACAGTCCCCGCCTTTCTCGGAGCTCCGGCCACCGGAGGCCTGGCCCCCGCACGGCGGGCGGCAGTGTGTGTGTGTGTGTGTGTGTGTGTGTATTTATTTGCAGGACACACGTGTGCGTGCGTGTGTGCATGCGTGTGTGTGCATGCGTGTGTGTGCACGGGTGCGTGTGAGGAGTGGGTCCCTCCGGTCTGTGGCTGATGGGGCTCCAGGCTCCCGCTCCGGACACAGTGCTCCTGGCCGGACTCCCCGCGCTCCTGGGACTGTGCTCTTCGGCCACGCCTCGGCCACGGACTGCCTCACGCTCCTCTGCCTGTGATGGCTGCAGCCGACCCTGCTTCTCACAGAAGCCAGTGCCGCCGCCGCTGGCTCAGGGGCCAGGCCGCTTCCTGCACCCGGCCTGTCGGTGCCCGCTGTGCCCGCTGCGACCGCCGTGGACGTGGCCTCTGCCAGGGCCTCCCCGGGGCCGGCCTTTGCTCTCTGCTCCGAGGCCTGTGCTCGGCGACGGCCCCGGAGCCCACACCCCCCAAACCAAAGCGAATCGGGGCGTGCCTCCCCACCGGTACCGCCCCGCCTGGCCGTGCCGAGCCGCGTGGAGGGGGGCCTGGGCATCGCCCTCCCTGTGCCAACATGACTGTCGCTGCACCACGTGATGCCATACTTTCTACCGAATTAAATGGGGGCCCGGATGGGGACCGGGATCACAAGCGCCGGGTCTTCCTTGCTGGGCCGAGCCTCGGGGTTCTCTGGTGTCTGCCTGTGTGACTGTGCTGCCGGGTGGTCAGAGGTCAGCCTCCCCTGCCTGCTCCCTGACCGCGGAGGGAGGCCGGACCCCAGAGAGAGGGGGCGGGTGTGACCGGGGCTCTGCAGGCCTGCAGGGTGAGCCGGGGTGAGGCCCTGCCCTGAACCCCAGTGCTGGGGTCAGATGTCTGGGGTCAAAGGTTGATGACCTCAAGCCCTCCACCCCTCACAGGCCGCGCCCCCGTCCCCTCTGCCTGCCTGGCTCTGGAGCTGTGAGTCTGAGACCCAGGTTGCCATGGACACTCAGGTCCCTCCCGGCTGTCCTGGGGGTTGTCTCAAGTGTGGGGTTTGAAGGCCAGGCCGTCTGGGGGTGGTGGGGACTTTGGTTGGTCCCCCGGTTCTGCAGAGACCACTCTGGGGGCGCCTCTCTCACCAGCGCTGCCCCCACGGGGTATGTAGGGGGAAGAGGAGCTGGTGCGTCAGACCTGGAAGTGAGGGCACCCCACCTCTCAACAGAGCCAGGAGCAGCTGTGCCGGCAGAGGATGTGTCTGAGCAGAAAGGGGTGTGGGGTGGAGATGGACAGGCGGGTGGGGTCTTGATGCTGATGGACAAATCCCTTTCCCTTGGAGTGGCCCCACACAGGAGCCAGCTCTGGAACATTCTGCTGAGGCTCCTGCGTCTGATGTCCGTCTTCCTCCCGGAATGGCCTCCTCCCAGCTGACCCCATGGGGACCCCGGGCCCAGGTCGGCTCCTGGGGGCACCTTGGACCTCACCCCGCGGGGACAGGGGCACCAGGGGCGGCATGGCGGGCACAGAAGTCCACCCTGTGGGCGGCGTGGCTGTGGGTGGGCGGAGCCTGGTCTTTCCCAGAACCTCGCCCGCAGGGCTCCCTGGGGAGGAGCAGGGACAGCGGTTCCTGGAAGAAGGGACAGGGTGGGGGTGGAGGGTACTGGGGGGAGGGACAGGGGTTCCTGGGAGGAGGGACAGGGAGTCCTGGGAGGAGGACAGCAGTCGGCCTGAGGACAGCATGGAGTCCCGGGGCTGCTGTAACAGTCACCCCAGACCGAGGGGCTTAAAACAAGTGGGTCACCTCCTGGTTCCAGGTCAGCACCCAGCACCAGCCTCATAGCTGTCAGTGGGAGGTCACCTCCTGGGCAGCGTCTTCAGCTCTTCCTCTGCCCTCGCCCACCCCGTGCAAGGACCCTGGGCTGCCTGGGCCCACAGTCTCGCCGGTCCCCTCCCTCACGGTCCCAGGACGCAGCCCAAAGCGCCTCGGCCAAGTGAGGGACATGGTGAGGGCCCAGGCCTGGCGTGGACACCAGTCCCCGGAGGGCAGTCCAGTGAGCCGGCCCAGGGAAGGCGTGGGCACTCCGGCCTGACCCTGGGGCTGTGCCCGGAGGGGCCCAAGCTGGGCTGAGCGGGCAGGCAGCTCCGGCCACGCCTGCTCCGAGATGGAGCCCATCCTGGCCACACTGGTGTGGCCACTGCAGAGGGGGGCAGGGAGGTGAGGGCAAGGGCCTCCGACCTCCGGGATCCATCGCCGGCCATTTTGCACGTGTCTCCCAAGCGAGCCCGGGTCTACCTCCCCCTCACACCCCCTGTACCCCCTCCGGGGCTGCTCCGGCCAGGTCGGCCTTTGCTGTGTGTGCGTGCGCGTGTTTAAGCGTGTGCTCAGCCCGGGTCCCGCCTCAGCCACGGGGCGGCAGCGCTGCTGAGGCCTGAGGCCCCTGCCGGTGAGTCAGCCCGGCCTCCCAGGGAGCAGCTGGCGAAAGCCGCAGACCAGAATGTTCCCTGCCCCCGGGAGCCGGGCGGTGGCTGGGGAGGCTGACCCCGACCTCACAGCCAGGGGTCAGGGCTGACTGTCCCCGGCGGGGCTCGGCCGGGCCCGAGGGTTCCCGGGGCACACGGCCCCGGGCTGTTCTGGCAGCAGGTTCTGCACATGCATGTTGCACAGCCCCGGGGCAGGGCGCGGGGGTGGGGGTGGGGCTGGGGGTTCTGATCCGGGCTGGGTCCTGCGCCGGGTCCTGCGCCGGGTGTTTATGGGAGGCCGTGGGGGGCGGTCACAGGCAGGCATTCGGCCGGCCGGGCTGGGCTGGACCCACATGCTCAGGGCCTCTGTACGGACAGCGCCTGGCCGGTGGGGAGATGGGGAAACCCTCCCTCACCCCGGACGGGCTGGCGGGCGTAGACCTTTGTCTTGGGGTGAAAGGGCCAGCACCCTCTCTCTGAGCGTGACTCGGCAGCGGGGGCATCCTGGGTAACCTCGAGGTCAGCGGCAGGTCACCCCAGGGTCATCTCCCCGGCCCAAACCGCAGTGTGTGCGTCAGCGCTGGCTTCCTTCCGCCCTCGGTTCCCCAAAGGGCAGAGCCCCGGGAGGCAGAGCCCCGTCAGTCACCCGAGGGCCGGGCCCCCAGCTGCTCTCCTTCCTGCGCTGGGACGTCCCAGGCTCCTGCCAGCTCCGCCGAGAGAGCCCCTCACTGGTTTGCCTCGGCGTTGGCCGGCGGGGGGCGGGGGGTCAGGGGATGCTGGGGACCCCGAGGTCTCCGAGGAGATGAGCCAAGACGTCCTCCACCCTCTGCACGCCCTCCCCGACCCCCAAACTCCCGCCCAGGTGCAGGGGTCCCAGCTTCAGCATCCCCCACCATTCCGGCCGTCCTGGTGCGTGTGCAGGTGCATGCATGTCGCCTGTAATTCCCCACGTGACGCCTGTCATTCGTGTTGGCCGGAGGGAGCTCGCTGGGGTCTTCCGTGACGTGTCTGAGCGGAGGGGGGTCCTCCATGGAGCGTGTGTAAGACCACAGGGCAGTTCCCCATCAGACATGGCAGCACGAGGACGACCGGACGACGATGACGCGGTTATTGTGGATGCAAACTGCCCCCAGGCGTCTATGGGGCGGCTGAGAGCTCGCCCTGGACCCCGCCCGACGTGGGGACAGGAGGCCACCTGCAGTGCCCGTCCATCACCGAGCAGCTGCCGAGAGCCCGGCCTGGCTGCACCCCACCTCACCTCAGGAAGGGGCCTGTCTGCTCCGGGTTTGCCATGATCCAGGTGGGGAACGGAGGCTCAGGGGGCTGAAGAGGGAGACCAGCCAGTCCCCCAGCTGCGGAAACCAGGCTGGGCCTCGGTCCAGGTCTGTGGTGGCCCGGGTCCGAACCCTCGGGCCTTGCTCTTCTCGCCTCTGACTGCTGAGTCCTGACGCCTGGGCTGCCAGGAATGGGGTGCAGGGACAGGGGGCTGAGACTCAGGCGCACGCAGCTGGCGGGCAGGGAGGAGGCCGGTCAGGTGCTGGGGGCAGAGGTCAGGGCCGGCAGCATCTTCCAGGCCAGTGGTTCTCCACCTTCCTAAGGCCGCGACCCTCGCATACAGTTCCTCCTGGGGTGGTGACCCCCAACCATGAGATTTTGCTACTGTGATGCATCGTGATGTCAATATCTGCATTTTCCGATGGTCTTAGGCGACCCCTGGGAAAGGGTCGTTCGACCCCCAAAGGGGTCTCAACCCACAGGTTGAGAACCGCTGTTCTAGGCCTCTCCAGGTCGAACAGCCGGACAGCCCCTGCGTCCCATTGGGCGCCTAGCACTGCACACCCCATGGTGCCTGCCGCCGCCTCACTGCCTCCCTCCCACCCCATGGAGGGCCCGAAGTGCAGCCGATGGCCGCTGCCCTCGCCGGAGCCCGGACGGTGGGGGCTGAGCAGGTGGCCTGGGCTCCGTGGACCCCCCTTCCTCCTCCCCAGGAACCCCTGGCAGCGGTTCTGGGTTCTACAGGGGCCCCGTGGCCAGCAGCTCAGCTCTGCGGCCGCCGCGGGTCCGAGTCACGGCCGAGGAATGGGGCGTGGTGGCCCGCCGCCTCTGGACTGACCTCCAGCGCTCCGAGGGGCCGAGCCCGGCCCCACGGTTGCTATGGGGACCGCTTGTTGACTTCCCACCTCCACATGAGCTCATGGGGAGCACAGCCGTGTCCTGCGCTTTCACCGGGATGGAATGCGGGACAGTCCCGAGGCCAGGGCGGGGGGCGGGAGGGGGACTCGGCGTGCGGGCCCCCTGCCTGTGTCCCCTCAGGCGGACAGGAGTGAAGGCCACTCCTGGCCTCCCTCCCCCCCCACCCAGAATCCAACCCTACCGGCTTCTCACTCCACCCAAGGCCAAGTTCAAGAGCCGCCTCCTCCAGGGTGGCCTCCAGGACCCACCCCAGCTCTCTCTCCCCCTTCTCAGTCCCTCTCCACCTAAGGCGGCACCGGCTCTTTCTGGCTGACCCTGTCCTCTTGAGTTCCCACCCCCCTCGGGACGGCACTTTCTGGAGGTGCCTCTCCCTCCCCGGGTGCCCGGGTCAACCAGTGGCCGCTGGCACCAATTCACGGCCAGCAGGAGGCTCCGAGCTGCTGCCCATCCACCTTTCACCGTCAGGGTTTCGGCTCCAGCCAAGGACCAGCCTCTGGTCTCAGGGAGGGAAGGTGAGGGCACTAGCCCAGGGCCAGCGGGGAGGGAGCTCACTTATACAGACAGTAAGGGGCCCCCATCACTCCCCCTCCCCCCGGTCCAGTCCCTGATGAGTCGGACCTCATGCAAAGGAGGACTTGGAATCTCACAGGTTGATGGGTCCAAAATCACTGTCCTGATGGGTCAGAATTGAGCCCACCTGATTGGTTGGTGAAGAGGTAGGATACAGCTGAGTCGCTCCCACTGGACAGGGGAGTCTCGGTCCTATGGATGGAGGTGGGCGTCCGGGAGGTCCTGCAGAAGGGCTGGCCCAGGGGCAGGAGCACGGGCGGCCGGCGTGCGGGGCAGGTGCTCCCTGCACCCCGGTTTGCAGGTGAGCCCCACGTGTGGGAATGGCTGCGGGCTCGTTTATTTTTACAGCGGTACCTCGCGATACGAGTGCCCTAACCTACGAGATTTGTGAGATACGAGCTGTCGAGCGAGCGGTTTTTGCTTTGAAATACGAGCAACATTTGAGATAGGAGTCATCGCGTGGATCGGCCGGCTGCACACGACCCACTCGTTTACCGCGACGCGAGCCTCTCATAGTTTCCCACGCCTCAAGGTGACGGAACGAATTAAACTCGTATCTCGAGGTACCACTGTATTTTTTTTTTGTATTTTTATTTTATTCTGTTCATTGGCTATTTTGGGGGGGGCTTTGTGTTTGAGCCCGGTCGGTCCCCAGCAGCCCTTCTGGGCCTTGTCCCCTTTCTCGGGGTTCACACCCAGCAGGACGCTCCACGGGCAGGGCAGGCCCAGGTGCCTGGAGAGACCCACCTGGGAGGCAGGTGCGGGAGGGCATCGGCGCTCATTGAACTTCTCTGAGCCTCAGTTTCCCCGCTACTGGCCGGGGTGGGGGTTGGGGGGGGCTGGAGGGTTTCGAGGACCCTCTCAGGTCTGCCTGTCCCTTCCCCGAGGCCTTTCCCAGAGGACAGGAGTGAAGGGGTGCCCAGGAGCACGAGGCACCCAAACGCAGCCCTAGACTCTGCCGCCCCCGTGTGGCCCCTGGGGGTACTGCAGGCAACCAGTGGTCGGCAAACTGCGGCTCGCGAGCCACACTGCGGCTTGGAAAGCCGCGATTTGCCACTCTGTTGACTAACAAGTTTGCTGACCCCAACCGGAGGGTCACCACAGAGGATGCCCGCCGCCCATCTGACTGCCTGCTGGACTTCCTGTCTCCCCCTGCCCACTTCCCACTGAGCCCGGGACCCAGGGTGACCCCAGGCAGAGGGCGCCCCAGGGTGGCCGGCCTGAGGCCCCCGCTCAGCCCATCAGGAGCGTTGTTCGGAGGCGCTGTGATGTGGGGGGGATGAGGGGCGGGGGAGTGGCAGACCTGGGCAGGGCACCCCTCCTGCTGCTTGGTCTGCAGGCTGAGCCCACCCCGTTCAGGGAGCCGCCCGCAGGCCATGGTGCCCCCGGGGAAAGGAGACCCCAGCCCGGGGTGGGGGGACGTGGATTCATAATGTAAGTAACGTGCAGGCGATGGAGCACTTTTCGGGGGGATAGGCCACTGCCTCCCGAGCAAAGTGGACGTCCCTCTGGACTGGGAATGGCCCCGGCCCGGGGAGTGGAGGCCTCTGGACTGAGAGCCAGCAGGCAGCTCGGCCTCCAGCAGAGGGCGCTCCTCCCCGCGTGAGCAGCCTGCGCTGTGCCCGCTCCCTGCAGGGTGTGCCTGAAATTCAGACAAAAGGGACCTCTGTCACCTCCTGCGTGTTTATCTGCACTCACGTGTGTTTGTTTATGTTCACACGCATTTACATTTGCATGTGTTTATTGACGCTTAATGTGTTTATTTGCATTCCCATATATTTCTTTGCATTCCCATGTACTATTTCTTTGCATGCACATCTATGTGTTGGCATTCCCATGTATGTATTTGTATTTCCATGTATTTGTTTGCACTCACATGCATGTATTGGCATTCCCATGCACACATTTGCATTTCCGTGTATTTATTTGCACTCACATGCATGTATTGGTGTTCCCACGAATGTATTTGCATTTCCATGTATCTATTTGCACTCACATGTATGTATTTGCACTCACATGTATGTATTTGCATCCCCGTGGACTCCCGTGGGTTGATGGGCATCCCCACGGTTCCTGGGTGCTCTCTGCGTGCCCCAGCGTTTCCCTGACGCCGGCCCGATGTGCGTGCAGCAGCCTGCCTGTGCGGGGACCGCCCTCCGCGATGGGAGCGCTGACCTCAGAGGGGCCGGAGCGGCTGTGGGACCCGCAGCCAGCAGAGGGCAGCCTGGCCCTGGGAATGCGGGGGCAGGAGGCGGCTTCCCAGGAAGAGTGCGAGCTGGGAGCCTGAGTCTGCCCTCCCTAGACTCCGGGCTGGCTCTCCGCACCCCCTGACTCCTTGCGAGGACCCAGTTTGCTCCCCGAAGAGAGAGAAACCCGGGGAGGCCTCAGCCAGGCCCCTCCCTCCCTCCTGGCCATGCCCCCTCTTCTTCCAGACGTCCTGGCTGCTCGAGGAGGCCCTGTGCAAAGACTGCCTCTCCCTCTGTTCTCAGGCCACTGGGCCAGGCACGGTGGTCGCAGGCAGGTCCAGCTCCATGCTCCGTTCCAGCACCTGCTTGCCTGGCACTAGGCCCCCGGTCAGCTCCTGTGCCGCCGCTGAGCCGCAAAGGGACCCGGGTCCCACACCTTGGCTTTGTCCTCCGTAAAATGGGCCGATTCCCTCCAATAAAAGCCTGATATGCAAATGGAACAGCCAGCCGCCCGGTTGCTATGACATGCACTGGCCACCGGGGGGCAGACACACGGTGCAGGCGCTGCCCCCAGCCCGCAGGCCCCAGGTGGGTGCCAGCAGGAGGCCCCTGATAGCCCCGCCAGGCACCCCACAGATCAGCCCTGATCTCCCGCCAGGCCTAGGGACCCTGCCCGCGCCCACGTTTCGCGCACCGAGTCCTCTAGTGCAGCGGTTCTCAACCTTCCTCAGGCCGCGGCCCTTTAAGACAGCTCCTCATGGGGTGGTGACCCCCAACCATAACATTATTTCCGTTGCTGCTTCCTCGCTGTCATTTTGCTACTGTGATGAACTGTCATGTAAATATCTGATAGGCAGGATGTATTTTCATTGTTACAAATAGAACATCATTAAAGCAGAGGGATCAATCACAAAAACAATACGTGATTATATATTGTGAAATATTTATTTCTAATGACAAATAAATGAAATGTTGTCTTGAATCATGCTGTGTAGCATGGGCAACAGTCTTCCTAGGACAACAGTCAACGACATGGCTACACTTTGCGACAGCGAGGAGCGGTGTGTTGGTTCCTAAGACCATGGGAAATGGGTGTTTTCCGCTGGTCTCAGGCGACTCCTGCGAAAGGGTCATTTGACCCCCCAAAGGGGTCGCGACCCACAGGTTGAGAACCGCTGCTCTAGTGAATTGGTAAGGAGACGTGCTTAGCAGAATGGCTGGCGTGTAATCTGAGCATCGTGCGTGCGCTCACAGGCGGCGGACTGGGAGGTACCGACGTTTTCTCAAACTCCGTGAGCTCTGACTTTCCGCCGGGAACGCTCAGGGACCTCAGTCTGCAGAGGCCGGACTCACTCAGAACCTGGTGCTGCCTGAGCTTTGTCCCGGCGGGGAGTGGCCACCGGCACCCCCCCAGCCCAGCGACCCGGCCCCCACGGGGCTGTTTCTCGGCAGGAGATCGAACCCCTCGGTGCGGGCCCTGCGCGCAGGGGAAGGAAGGGGATTCGGTTTCCTCTTGTTTGTGCTGAAGGCTGCGGGCTTGGGTTTCGGTGCCAGACGGGAAAAGCAAGGAACGCCTGAAATTACATAGGAGTCTGGATCCTTCTAGAAGCCCCAGGGAGAGGCCCGCGCCGGAGCCGCCAGGAGCCGGGAGGCCTCCCTCCGCCTGCCTCCTGCCAGCCTGGCACCGGCGGGGCTCCGCCAGGGCTGGCACTGGGCAGGGACGGAGGGGCACAGGCAGGCCGAGGGCGCGGGGAGCTGGGGCTCCCCATGTCCCCTGTCTGGGTGCCAGTGCAGGAACCTGGGCTGTGCAGCCCCTTACCTGGCTCCACCCCAGGCCAGTCTGCTCCGAGGTGCAGCGCACCCCCCAAAACTGCCCCCCAACATTCTTTCCGGCACCTGCTTCCCTCTGCTGCGAGGCAGAGGCGCCTGGGCTGCGTTTGACCACGTGGCTCTTCATGTAGGGGGACCCTGGGGCGTGCAGGAGGGGTGACCTTGGGGTGTGCAGGAGGGGTGACCCCGAGGGGTGACCCGGAGCGGGAGCTGAATGCACTCTATCGCAAGCCCAGCTGGGCACCCAGGTCCCCTGAGGTCCCTCTGACGCACGTAACCCACTGAGATGCTGATCACAAAAGGAGGCGAGGCTGGTGGCGCGGGTTCAAGGGGCGCCTGCACGGGGCCGCTGAGCCCCCTACTGGAGGGGGCGTGGGTCCTGCGGGCCCGGCCTGCGTGTCCAGCGGGGTTCCCCTGGAAGGGCAGCCAGCTGGCCGGTGGGCGCCGAGGGCATCTGGAGGGCGGGAGACCCTGCAGGGGGTGTGGACAGGGGCCTGGGGTGCTGACATCCGCTGTCCCACCTGATGCGATCCGGGGCGGGGCCAGGGCTGATCTAGAGGCGGGGCCAGGACTGACCTGGGGGCGGAGCCTGGGATGATCTGGGGGCGGGGCCAGGGCTGATCTAGGGGCGGGGCCAGGGCTGGTGACAGAGCAGGTGCTGGGGTACGGGAGTGGGTACTGGTGGTGGAGCAGGTGCTGGTGGGCCTGGTCCAGGAGAGGCTGGGATGGGATGGGATGGGATGGGATGGGATAGGATGGGTGGGGGTAGGATGGGGAGCAGTTCCCACAATGCCCTGCACGTCCCTCAGCTCAGCGCTGGCCTGGGACGTCCAGTCGGCCTGCGCCAGGCCCGGCTGCCAGAGAGGAGAGATTTCCTGGGCTGGCAGCAGGGCCTGGTTTCCTTCAGCTCAAAACAATCCCCGAGCCCAGCTGCACCTTTTGGGGGGGCTCCTTCTGAACCCCTCCACCTCCAACCAGTGGCAAAACCCCAAAGGGAGGAAACGGTCCGTCCACCCAGAGACGGCAGGTGGCGAGCAGCAGGCCGGGGGATGGCCCTTCAGGATGGAGAGCCGTTGGCATGACCCGGGCTGGCAGGGCGGGTGCCACGTGGCAGGGTGGCTGATGGCGGCGGCAGCAGGTGAGGGAGACCTGGGCCCCTCGGCTCTGGAGACCGAACCCCTTCCCGCGCCCCTGGCACTGCATCCTGGCTCCACCTGCCCGTTTGGGGAGGTCGGGGAGGGTGGACGCTCTCCAGCCCAGGCGGACGGTGCCATTGGGGGGGGCGCTGGCCTGGCCGGACTCCCCCGCCGGCTGTCAGCAGCGTCTGCGCTCGGAGACCTGGCCGCCATCCCCGCCGCCGTCCCGCCAGTGCTGACGCGTTTACGGTCCAGCCTGCGATCGCTCAGACCAGCCTCGTCCTGCGCTTGGTGGCGCTGAGCCGGGCCTGGCGGCCTCCGTCCTGCAGCCTCAGCGCTGGCAGCCGCTCGCCGCTCGCGGTCATTGGCCGCCACCTGTCCCCGGCTTTCCCGGGACTTGCACCTGCACCTGCTTTCTCCCTTGGCCTTGGCGAAAAGTCACAGTCACCCGGGCAGCGCGGCTCAGGGGCTGACCATCGACCTAGGAACCGGGAGATCAGGGTTCGATTCCCGGTCAGGGCATAGGCCCGGGTTGCAGGCTCCATCCCCTGTGTGTGGGGCGTGCAGGAGGCGGCCGATCAATGATTCTCTCTCAGCATTGATGTTTCTCTCTCTCTCTCTCCCCCTTTCTCCTTTCTCTCTCTCTCCCTCCCTTTCTCTCTCTCTCTCTCTCCCTCCCTTTCTCTCCCCCTCCCCCTCTCTCCCCCTCTCTCTCTCTCCCTCTCTTTCCCTCTCTCCCTTCCTCTCTGACACCAATACAAATATCTTTTAAAATGTAAATGCTGGAAGCTGAGAGAAACCTGCTGATACACACATGCTTATCAGGGGGTGGGCGCTGAGGGTGAATGAGGGGACCGGCCGGTCACTGGCCGCTGGTGTTAAAGCCCCACCGCTGAGGGCGGAGGCGGAGACCACCTCAGGCCGGAGACTCCTTCTGGGCGGACTTCCTGGGAACCCGGGTCTGGGGGTGGCGGGGGCGGGGTTGGGGGAGGCTCACCATTTCCTCCGAGAGCCTCCAGGTCAGCGGTTCTCCACCTTCCTAAGACCACGACCCTGGCACACAGCTCCTCATGGGGTGGTGACCCCCAACCATGACATGTTGCTGCTGTGATGCATCGTGATGTCAATATCTGCATTTTCCGAGGGTCTTAGGCGACCCCTGTGAAAGGGTCGCTCGACCCCCAGAGGGTTCGCGACCCACAGGTTGAGAACCGCTGCTCCAGGCGACCCCGAGGGTCCAAACCGAGAGCAGACGCTCTGAGCCTCCAGGGGGCCCGCTGTGCCGGTTTGGCCGAGCTACTGGGTCCAGTTTCCAGCCTCGCTGGACGGAGCCAAGCCCGGGGAGAGCATCGCCATGGCAACCCGGGTGTCCCCGAGGAGCAGAGGGCTCTTGGGCCCCCGGCGCTTAGCGCTCTGCAGGGGCGGGGCTGGCCGCTGGCCACGGTCACCTCACTTCCTGCCGCTGGACGCTCCCTCTCCCAGGCCCCTGAGTTGTGAGGGGAGAGGAATGTTGGGGTCGCCCGGACTCCCCCTTATTTTCACTTCCATCCAGACCAGGGGAACCCCAGCCACCCCCCTGTCCCCCCACCCCCTCCAGCCAGCCGCCCGCCTTGTGCCGTGGCGAATGCCTGGGTCACTGAGCCCCGGGGACTCAGGGGGACCCCCCCCAGCAGCTCTGGGGTCACCCAGAAGATTGTGGGGAACGCAGACCCCGAGCCCTCCTAGCCCCCTGGGCCAGAGCCCGCCTGGGAAGCACTGGGGGTGCATCACGGGCACATCGGGGACCCAGGAGAGAGCGGTGGAGCCCCAAGACCTGGAGGTCTTCCCGGAGATGCGTGTTCTGGGGGTGCTGGTATGTTTATGCCTCTTTGACGACAAACAGTGAAACCTCAACTCCATGCAGAGCAGTGATTCTCAACCTGTGGGTCGCGGCCCCTTTGGGGGCCGAACGACCCTTTCACAGGGGTCGCCTAAGACCCTCAGAAAATGCAGATATTGACATCACGATGCATCACAGTAGCAACATGTCATGGTTGGGGGTCACCACCCCATGAGGAGCTGTGTGCAAGGGTCGCGGCCTTAGGAAGGTTGAGAACCACTGATGTAGAGGGAAGGCCGCCGAGACCGGTGTGGCTCAGTGGATAGAGCGTCGGCCTGCGGACTGAAGGGTCCCGGGTTCGATTCCGGTCGGGGGCATGGACCTTGGTGGCGGGCACATCCCCAGTAGGGAGGTGTGCAGGAGGTGGCGGATGGATGTCTCTCTCTCATCGATGTTTCTGACTCTCTGTCTCCCTCCCTTCCTCTCTGTGAAAAATCAATAAAATATATTTATAAAGAAGAAAAAGGAAGGCCAAGCTTTCTGTCCTCCCTCCCCTGTCCCCACCTTCTCCTCCCCATGCAGCTGCAGAGACAGTGTGGGGAGGGAGGGGCAGGTCGGGGGGCCCGCAGCTGGCCACCCTGGAGGAAGCGGCTGGAGCGGCCCACAGCTGGTCCCTCCAGCACGAGTCACGTCTGCCCTGGGTTCCTCCCTGCTTTTCTCTGAGCCGGGGCTCGGGTGGAGGAAGATCAAAGCCTCATGTGCAGAGTAGCCCGGACAGACGGCGTGTGGTCTCCGGCCTCTCCTTCCAGAAAAAGCGTGCGCCGTGCCGGGCCGGTCTCTGTGCTTTCCCACGGTCCCTGGCTCTACGATCACGACCGCCAGGCTGAGAGCCGCTGGCAGGGTCGCCTAAGACCGTCGGAAAACACAAATCTTCATATGATGCGTCATAACAGTCTCAAAATCACAATCATGGAGTAGCGACGAGATTGACTTTATGGTTGGGGGTCACCGCCACATGAGGAGCTGTGTGAAAGGGTCGCGGCCTTAGGAAGGTTGAGAACCACTGATGTAGAGGGAAGGCCGCCGAGACCGGTGTGGCTCAGTGGATAGAGTGTCGGCTTGCGGACCTAAAGGTCCCAGGTTTGATTCCGGCCGGGGGCATGTACCTTGGTGGCGGGCACAACCCCACAGTGTGGGACGTGCAGGAGGCGGCTGATCGATGTCTCTCTCTCATCGATGTTTCTGACTCTCTATCCCTCTCCCTTCCTCTCTGTGAAAAATCAATAAGATATATAAAAACAAAACAAAACAAAAAACTGTCACCCCTCCCCTGGCTCTCGCGGCGAATTCCGTTGTTCGGCGGCGTCTCGCCTGGCGCGGGGAGGGGCTCTCGTGCCACCAGGGAACCTGGAAGACCTGGGACATGTGGTCCATCTCTTCTGCGTGGCCGCTGCCCAGCCGGGGGCAGAGGAGGCGGGAGGGAGGCAGACCGCAGCCTGGCCCGGCAGAGAGCAGGGGGGGAGAGGCGGGGGGGGGGCGGGGAGCCCTGGGGCCCCACAGCTGGTGCCCAGACCCTGCGCTCCCTTTGGTCCTGGAAGCTCGAACCCGGCGACGTCATCCTGGGTGTCCGCGTGGTCCCGGCAGTGGCCAGCGTCCCGAGGCGGCCCCTCCCCTCCGGGACCCGCACACCTGGGACTGGAACCCAAGGTCCCTGTCCTGGCCCGGTCCTGGCCCGGTGCCAGACATGTCAGCGACAGCGGTCAGTGTGGGGCCTCGGCTGTCCCGGGGTGTCCCTGGGGGAGGCCGTCCGGCTGGTGCATTCTTGTCATGTCCCCACCGTTCACTCCCTGGTGCCCAGGTCATAGAGGGGGTCCCCTGCTTGGTTCCCAGGTCACATCCAAGGTCACCCCCTGGGGACAGTCCCCTCGGGAGCCTGGCCTGTAAATGCCGTCCCTGGGGGTGACACCTCTGAGCTCGTGGCCAGGTTCGGGGGCTGCGTGGCCCCTCAATTCTGCAGCTGGGACGGGAGGGTGGGAATCACCCATCACCCCATCCCCTTCGCTCAGTGCGGGAGGCGGGGAGCTGAGCGGGAGAGAGACACGCGCCGAGGCCCGTGCGGCTCAGGCCTTGGAGTTCCCTCTCGTTCTGCTGCTGCCGTTAGCGACCGGGAATGCAGAGCACGTGCGCGCAGGCCGTTTTGGGTTTGCAAATCCCAGCTCCCCAAGGGGAGGCCCGAGTGCCCGTGGCCCGTCCATCGCCCTGTCTGTGGGCTCCTGACCTCTCGGGGGCGCGCACGGGGGCACGGGAAGGTGGTGGAGGCCAGGCCACTCGGAGGGGCTTGCGGCGGGCGGGCTCCCGGGTCCTGTGGGGCAGGAAGTGCATCCTGCAGCCGCGCCGGCCGGCCTGGCACGGGGACTGCGTGCCTTTGCGATGTTTCAGGCCCAAGATAAACTGCCCGGAGCTGCTGGGCGGCGGGAGGGCTGGGGGGGGGGGCGGTTTGTTTGTCTTCTGCAGGAGGCACCTCTGCCTGGAGCTCAGATGGCGCAGAGAGGAGCCTGTCTGGGGTGGGGATGAGAGGGGTGAGTGTGTGCAGGGCTGCGGGAGAGTGTGGGGTTTTCCCCGGAAGGTTCGCAAGGCCGTCAGGGCAGTGAGTTGCAAGCTGGCCTCTGGGGCAGGAATGTGTTGTTTTGTTATTTTATGTACACGGAGCGGCCAGATGAGGAGGGTCTCTGAACGCATAATCACCTGGCCCCTCAGTGTCCATCCTACAGAATACAAGGCTCATATGCAAATGGTCCCCTCGACCAGGAGTTTGACCAGCAGGCAGGCCGGCCAACCGCCCATGTCCCCTCCTTCTGGCCAGGCTGGCCGGACCCCACCCATGCACGAATTCATGGGGAGGCTCAGGGCTGCGGGAGCTGCAGGTTCCGCTGTGAAACACTCGTGGGAAATGGGGGGGCGCCGGCTTCGTGGGGCGCGCACCCCGCTTACAGGTGCTTGGCACACACGCGCCTTTCCGGGAGGCTGTGTGCGAACCGGAGTGCTGTGCCCCACGTGTGCGTCTCAGCGGCGTTGGTGCCAGGACGCGGAGTCCTTGTCGAAGCCTCTCTCTCTCTCTCTCTCTCTCTCTCTCTCTCTCTCTCTCTCTTTCTCTCTCTCTCTTTCTCTCTCTCCCTCTCTCTCTCCACGGCTCACCACGGCCGCGCCGGCGTGGTGGCGTGCAGATGCAGCCAAAGCTGCCCGAGGGGGCCGGGGACTCGCCGGAAAGCCGACGTAAGGAGCGTGCGAGTCTTTCTAATAATTTCCACGCCTAACGAGCGCTGGGAGCCTGCCGAGGCCGGGCCCGCGGCCAGACGGCCAGGCCTGGCACCGCCGCG
Organism: Lasiurus borealis; assembly: GCA_004026805.1. Classification (NCBI taxonomy): domain Eukaryota; kingdom Metazoa; phylum Chordata; class Mammalia; order Chiroptera; family Vespertilionidae; genus Lasiurus; species Lasiurus borealis. The sequence continues at coordinate 17,366 of PVJN01012670.1, forward strand.
GCTGCTGAGCGAGGCAGCTCGTGCCCCGCCTGGAGGAAACCGCCCGCCGATCCGAGCCTGCGGGAGTGGTGGGAAAGCCCGATCGGGGGTGACCTTGGCTCTGGGCCGTGCCCCCTCCACCGACCCTCCGTGGGTGGTTGGTCTCTTAAGGTCACACTGGCTGAGCTGTGGGCCGCACCAGGCATTCCCTCTCCTGTGCTGGGAACGGTAACCGATTGCCGTGGGAACGGCTACTACTGACCTTTAATAAAAATGCATCCAGGCCGGCCAGCGGGGCTCGGCGGGGGCTGAGGCTCTCCACCGAGGAACCAGGAGGTCAAGGGTTCGATTCCCAGTCGGGGCCACGTGTCTGGGTTGTGGGCTCCATCCCCAGTGTGGTGCCAGCTGGTCCATGGTTCTCTCTCATCAGTGATGTTTCTCTCTCTCTCTGAAATCGATAAAAACCTATTTAAAAAAAAGTATCAGGCTGAGACGGGTTTGGCTCAGTGGATAGAGCGTCGGCCTGCGGACTGAAAGGTCCCAGGTTCAATTCCGGTCGAGGGCATGTACCTTGGTTGCAGGCACATCTCCACTGTGGGATGTGCAGGAGGCGGCTGATCAATGTCTCTCTCTCATCGGTGTTTCTGACTTTCTATCCTTCTCCCTTCCTCTCTGTAAAAAAATCAATAAAATAGCCGAGACCGGTGTGGTCCAGTGGATAGAGCGTCGGCCTGCGGACTGAAAGGTCCCAGGTTCAATTCCGGTCGGGGGCACGTACCTTGCTTGCGGGCACATCTCCACTGTGGGGCGTGCAGGAGGCGGCCGATTGATGTCTCTCTCTCATCGATGTTTTTGACTTTCTATCTCCCTTCCTCTCTGTGGAAAATCAATAAAATATATTTTTTTAAAAATGTATCAGACTTGGAGAAAAGTTGACAGCGTACGTCCTTCGCGGAGATTCCTCGGAACCCTTTGGCGTGTTGGAGTTTTCTCCGTGTGGCTGTGTCTCTGTGCATCTCTCTGTACGGCCTGCACCCATGCAGACGTCATTTGGAAAAAAGCCCCAGCGCCTAGGACATGTCTGGAAGCCATGCAACGTTTTTAATGACTTTTTAGACATGAAAATTCCTTTAACTGTGTCGGAACCGGGCATGGAGGACATGTCCTCTCTGCAGCAGGTGCTCAGTGAGTATTTGAGAACAAACAAGTGAGTTCGAACCCCCAAGGTCCCTCCGAGGAACTCGGCCTCCCTTAGGGACGGGCCTGTGGTGGCCCCGGGCGGTCAGGTGTGGCCTGGCCTGCGACCCAGGGTGCAGGTAGCGCGGGCACTGAGCCGGGTCCCAGCTTCCCGAGCGGGGAGAGCGCCCCCTCCCCCGCTGGACCCCCAAGTGGGAGGATGCTCACCGCATCCTGCTACCCGCCACCACTGGTCACCATGGAAACAGAGCTGTGCTCCTGTCTCTTCCGGCGGCTCCTCCTCCTCCCGCTCTCCTCTCTCTCTCTCCGGTCCTCACGTCCACCCACTCGCTGCCCCTCTGACTCCCCGCCTCTGCTTTTATTCTCCGTTTTCCGAATCGCTTACCCCGATCTCCTCGTCTGTTTGGTGTGCAGTCCCTGATGCGTGGCGCGCCCTTCCCCTTTCCTCTCTCGGGGGGCGGGGGGGATGAGGCGGGAGCCTGCCTGTGTTGATGGAGGCCGGCCCGGCCACCTGCACCCTAAGCCCGTCTGCATGCGGCACCCGGGCTGCCTGCTCGCAAGGGCTGCCCGCACAGCGGTTAGGAGGCGGGGAAAGAGCAAGACGGACCCGCATGCTGGTCTCGGCCTCACCCGCCGGCTTGGAGTCCAGCGTCTTCCCTGAGATCATCCTCAGACCCACCTTTATCTTGATTTTTTAAAAATACGTAGTTTTATTGATGTCAGAGAGGGAGAAGGAGAGATAGAAACATCCATGATGAGAGAGATGGCTTAGGGAGTGGCTGCAGGTGTGATTGTGGGCATGGCCACAGAGGGCATGATTGTGGGGCGTGGCTTAGGGGCATAGCTGTGAGTGTGGCTGTGGGCGTGGCCACAGAGGGCATGGCTTAGGGGAGTGGCTGTGGGCGTGACCAAAGAGGGTATGGTTGCAGGGGCGTGGCTTAGGGGCATAGCTATGGGTGTGACTGGGGCGTGGTCACAGAGGGCATAGTTGCAGGGGTGTGGCTTAGGGGCATGGCTGTGGGTGTGGCCACAGAGGGCATGGTTGTGGGTGTGGATTAGGGGCGTGGCTGTGAGTGTGACTGGGGGCGTGGCCACAGAGGGCATGATTGTGGGTACAGCTTAGGGGCGTGGCTATGGGTGTGACTGGGGATGTGGCCACAGAGGGCATGGTTGCAGGGACGGGCTTAGGGGCATGGCTGCGGGTGTGGCTAGGCTTGGCTTCGGAGGAGAGACCCTGTAGAGCCCTCGGACCAATGAAACCACAGCAGCCTCCACTCGAAGCTCCTGTTTGCCTCCAGAGAGACAAACCTACCCAGAGGAGGGTTTAAACCAAATTCACCTGGCGGGCTGGGGGGGGAGCAGGGCCCCCCCTGAGGGACCCCTATGTCCAGGCGCAGAGCTCGCGGCCAGCCCGGCCGTTGGGGATGGACCCAGGAATCAAGAGATCACCGGTTCGGTTCCGTCAGGCACCGGCCCGGTGGGGCTGCGGGCTGGATCGCCAGAGAGGGGCATGCCGGAGGCAGGCTTCACGCATTCCCTCTCATCATTGGTGGTTCCCTCCCTCCCTTCCTCTCTGACGTCAATAAAGATCTATTAAAAACAAAGCTGGAGCCGAAACCGGTGTGGCTCAGCGGATAGAGCGTCGGCCTGCGGACTGAAAGGTCCCGGGTTCCATTCCGGTCAAGAGCATGTACCTTGGTTGTGGGCACATCCCCAGTGGGGGGCGTGCAGGAGGCGGCTGATGGATGTTTCTCTCTCATTGATGTTTCTAACTCTCTGTCCCTCTCCCTTCCTCTCTGTAAAAATTCAATAAAATATATTTAAAAAAAAATAAAATAAAAACAAAGCTGGAGCCGGCACCACGGAGGCTGAGTCCCTGCACCGGGGAGGCCCCCATGCCCCTCCCCTGTCAGAGCCGATGGGAGCACAGCGGGGTGCCTGTCACCCCCTCAAGGGCTCCTGTTAAGGGAACAGGCCAACTCGCTGAAAGCCTCCTCCCGGGAAGCATTTCCCGCATTCCGACCGGGACAGACATGGCGTCCACCGGCCCAGCCATCCCGCCTCCTGGGATGCAGTATCGGCCTGGGGCAGGGTGTCCTCCCGCTGGGGGTGCTCCTCAGCCCCACCGCCCCCCAAAGCGGCCCTCCTCCACCTGCCGGCCCTCCCTCCTTCCTCTGTCCTCCCCTCTTCTCTTCTCCCCCACCTTCTCTCTTCCTGGCGCCCGGCCTGCAGGGCAGACACATGCATCCCTCAGGGGAGCTGCAGGCGGAGGCCGAGGCGGGCATGTCCCCTTCGCAGGGGGCAGGGGGCAGTTGGCTGTCCACCAGGGGAAGGAGCCCCCCTGCCTCTCTCTCCTTCTAGAACGCCGGGGGTGGCTTGAATCCCAGATAAGAGGCCTCCTGCCGAGATCCATGGCCGCTGGAAGGTCCCAGGCTTTGCAGAGCCAAGTTGGGGGAGCTCAGGCCCGGGGGCAGAGCAGGGAGCGTGCGCACTGCGACTGTTTGGGTTGGCACGCGGGCAGCGGCTGGCAGCGGGCTCGGTGTGAACCGCTGCGGCTTCTCGCTTTCATGGAAACTTCGTTCCACCACGGAGCACGGGTGCCCAGAGGCTCCGGGGCGGCGGCCGCGGAGGGAGGCTGGCCGGGCGGGAGCGGAGAGCCGACCGGGCAGACCCCCGGGGCCCGGAGCTGCTGTACCGGGGGAGGAGGAGTCCTGAGCCCTGGCTCCGTGAACCCTGATATCTTTGGGGGAACGGGAAGAGGCCGAGGGGAGGAGGGGAGGTGTCCAGGTGCGATCCATCTCCTCCGTCTCTCCTCTGAGCCAAAGGGGGCATTACTGTCCCGTTTGATGGATGGGGAAACTGAGGCTCAGCAGGTCCGATGACCAGGTTAACACACGCTCCACCCACGTGCCCCTTGCTTGCTTTCATGCTCCTGGCCTGACCCCCGGAGAAGGCACTGGAGTGGTAGCAGAGTGAGGGAACCGCAGGGAGCGCTCCCTGGAGCGGGTGCGGGTGTGCCTGTTCGTGGGAAGTGGGTGAGCAGGGAGACAGGCCACATGCTGGGGAGACTTTACTTCCATCCCCGACACCCGGTGGAGTGAGGATGAGGGGAGACGCCGCGGTTGGATCTGGGCCTCCAGGGGTGGCGGGCAGGGAAGCCAGTGTCCGGGCAGGTGGGAGGAGGGGTGCGGGGGGTGGTGGGAGGAGGGAGGCGCCGGCAGGAGGGGCTGTGGCCGGGCGTTTGGCTGCTGGGACATGGGAAGCGGGAGGTGGAGGGGAAGTGAGCTGTCTGTCCGGTCAGCAGAGTGGCGCTCTGGTTTCAGGACCAAGATGGCATTGGCTGCGAGGGTAGCTGGCGAGCACAGGTGTGGCTGTGAAGCAGGAATTAGCTTCACGGACCCGGGTGGCAGGGAGGTAGGGGAGGGCAGCAGTTCAGCTGCCCACAGAAATGCCCATCACAGGGGCAGGCGCGGAGTGATGTCCGGGAACCCATGGGCAGACCCAGAGCCAGGGGGGCACCGAATGGCCGCCCCGTTTCCAAATTTGCCTCCTCGACACCCAGCTGGGCTGTTTGGTGGATAATTGATTGATTGATTTTTAAAAATATTTTCTATTGATTTTTACAGGGAGAGGATGGGAGAAAGAGAAATATCAACACGGAGCGGTTGCCTCCTGCACAGCCCATGCTGGGGATGGAGCCCGAGACCGGGACGGGTGCCCTGACTGGGAATCGAACCCTGACCTCCTGGCTCCAAGATGGACCCTCGACCACTGAGTCTCGCTGGCTGGGCAAGAAATGAATGTTTGCCGAAACTGGTGTGGCTCAGTGGATAGAGCGTCGGCCTGCGGACTGAAGGGTCCCGGGTTCGATTCCGGTCAAGGGCACGTACATTGGTTGCCGGCGAATCCCCAGTGGGGAGCGTGCAGGAGGCGGCTGATGGATGTCTCTCTCTCATCGATGTTTCTAACTCTCTATCCTTCTCCCTTCCTCTCTGTGAAAAATCAATAAATTATATTTAAAAAGAAAAGAAAAAAATGTTTAATGCCCACTTCCAGCCTGGAGGACCCACACAGTAGTGTCCAGGGCAGAGGCACCTTCTCAAAGGCGCTGAGCACCACCTTCCCTGCCTGGAACCTGCCCTCCCTGCCTGGCACCTGCCCTCCCTGCCTGGCACCTGCCCTCCCTGCCTGGAACCTGCCCTCCCTGCCTGGCACCCACCTCCCTGCCTGGCACTGGTGGGGTGGGTGTGTGGCCAGTGACCACCTGGCAGCCGGGACCCTCACTTTCACCTTCAGGCCTCCGAGTCCCCTCAGGTGGAGCGGAGCCTCTGGGTCCCTTGGCTCTGGCCCCAGAGACCCTGTGCTCCTCTGACCCCTGGTGACCTGGGGCCTCAGAAGTGAATGCCCTTCCAGCTCCTGACCCCCCGGATCTGGGCCCCAGGGGCGGAGGCCTGTCTGCCCGTCGAAAGGCGAGCCCAGCTCCCCGTCTGCTTTCCGGAGAGGGCGGCCTCCAACCTGCAACTCAAAGCCTCAGCCCTTCCTCCGGAGCCGCTCGGAGAGCCGGCCCAGCAGGGCAGTTCCCGGGCGGGGTCCGGGCCTGGGAATGGGGGGCGGGGTGGGAGGCAGTGGCTGGGATGGGCCTGCTCCCTCACCTGCCTGCCAGGCCCAGCCCCGCAGGGTTGGAGGAGGGAGAGGGTGGGGAGGGCGGGGCCGGCCCCCCTGCCCGCGCCGGCCCGCCCCGCGCCTGGCGGGTCCCTGCCCGCCCCTTGCCCGGCCCGGCCCGGCCCCTCCCAGCCCAGCCCAGCCCAGTGGGCCGGTCACACGGCCACCGCCACCGGCCGACAGCTTCCCAGCCCCGTGCGCCCCTGCCCGCGCCACCCCCCGCCCCCCGCCCGCCCTGCGCTCCCCGCCACCCAGCCCCTGCCCGGCGCGGGGAGCCGGGGGCATGGCCCGCTGGGGGCCCGCCACGCTGGCGCTGGCCCTGGCGCTGCTGAAGGCGGTGGCCCTGCCGGGGGCCGGGGCCCGGGGCGCGGCCCTCGAGGACCCCGGTGGTGGTGGTGGCGGCGGCTACTCCGCGCAGGAGACCTGGAGCCAGGAGCCCGAAGAGGACGCGCGCGGGGAGCCCCAGCCCCGGCCCGAGCCCTCCTCCCCGCGCCTGCCCGCTGCCCGGACCCCGGAGGAGGCGCAGGAGCCGCACTCGCCGGCCCCCAGGCTGCTGCCCAAGAAGGCGCCCAAGGCCAGGAAGGCGCCCAGGAGGGAGAAGCCGGCGCCTGAGACTGTGCCGCCACCACCGCAGGGTGAGGAGAGCGGGCAGCAGCGAGGGGCGCCCATGGCAGGGAGCGGGGTGGGGAAGGGAGGGGAGGGGAGGGGAGGGGAGGGGGAGCAGAGCCTGCAGGCACAGGACGGCTGGCATCCAGGCCCCTGGAGCCCCTCCCCGCTGCCCCCGGCCTTTGTGCAGCCCGCACTGCGCACCCCCAGACCCCCACGGCTTCGGGAACTGAAACCTCTGGCACCCGCCCAGCTGCCCAGGGAGCAGGGTGCCCCTTGCACCAACGTGAGAGCACTGAGCACGGGTCCTCCCGCCGACCTCTCCCGCTCCCCCTCTCCAGCCACCTCCCCTGGGGGTGCTCTCTGGAGGTGACTCTGACTTGGGGGTGGGACCGGATGGGGGTTCGGGCCCTGTGGCCTCTGGGGAAGCCCAGCCCGTATCGTCTCCCCCCAGCGGCCTCCCCACCTCCTGTTCTGGGGCAGCCAGGGGTGGCAGAGGCCCTGCTGGGAGCCGGTCCTGGTGCCCCGGGCAGAGGCCAGGCTGGGGGGCGGTGCCTTCACTGCACCCCTCTCTCCACCCTCGGGTAGCCCCACTCCCCAGCCCTGTCTTGGGGAAGGATTTCCTATCCCGTGTCGCACGCTTCTAGCGAGGGGGCCTCTGTGTGGTGCCCGGGGTTTGGGGCCAGGGCCTGGCTCTGTCCTCCTGGTCCAAGGCTGGGGAGCTGGTGCCCCAGGCCCCGTTCTTGGGGATCGGCGGAGAGGGGGGCCCTCACAGCGCCTGCACACTCACGGAAGGGGGGAATCCTGGGTTTGGTTAGACCAGTGGTCCGTAAACTGCGGCTCGAGAGCCACATGCGGCTCGTTGGCCCCTGGAGTGTGGCTCTTTCACAAAATACCACGGTCTGGGCGAGTCTGTTTTTGTTTTTTTTTTAATTTATTGATTTTTTACAGAGAGGAAGGGGGAGAGATAGAGAGTTAGAAACATCGATGAGAGAGAGACATCGATCAGCCGCCTCCTGCACGCCCCCGACTGGGGATGTGCCCGCCACCAAGGTACGTGCCCTTGACCGGAATCGAACCTGGGACCTTTTAGTCTGCTCTATCCACTGAGCCACACCGGTTTTGGCGCGAGTCTGTGTTGAAGAAGTGGCGCTAGAAGAAGTTTAAGTTTAAAAAATGTGGCTCTCCGAAGACATTTCAGTGGTGGTACTGTTGACAGTTGGCTCTGTGGACGGATGAGTTTGCCGACCGCTGGGTTAGTCTGTTCAGGAAGGGCTGCGGGGAGGCCGGGAGGGGGAGATGGACACCCAGCGCCAGCCCCTCGGACCCGTGTCCGCAGCCCCCGTGCGCTTGCTGGGGGCGGGCTGCCCCTGACCTTGAGTTCCAGGCACCTCTGTGGTCAGCGGGCAGGTGTGGGGGGTGCGATGTCCTGGACAGAGCGTCCAGAATTCCCAGTGTTTGCTGCTGCTGCTGCTGAGCGTTCGCTGTGGAGAAGGTGCGGGAGCGGGAGTGGGGAGACACTCCTATTGGCAGGACACCCCGGGACCCCTTGGAGCAGCCGGGGGCGGGGGAAGCGTCTTGGGGAACCCTCCCATGGCCCCAAGGGGGGTCCCTGTGACTTTGCAGACCGGGAGGCCGGCCTCTGACCATCACTAGCCTTTTGTTCAGAAATCTGCCTCCAATTGGCATGTTTGTTTAACTTCAGGGGGCACACGCATGTAGTCCGGTGTTTACTGGGGGTCGGGGTGGGGAAGGAGCCCCAGACGGAGAGGCTGCGGACAGCACGGGGCCCCCGGGTCTGGGCTGCGCCCCGGCCCCTGTCCTCCCAGCCTCCTCGTCTGCAAGTAGGAAGATGGGCTGCCGCCTCACGGTACTCTGCTGGTGGTTCTAGAAGCTTCTCCACAAACCTCCCAGCGCGTGCTCTCCTTCATTGGCTCTGCAGGTCTGTCTCGGGAACCTGCTCAGCACGGGGTGCAGATGTGCTGAGGGAGCTGATCCCCAAACTGGAACCAGGCCCCTGAAAACCCCAGGCGTGGCTCATACACTCAGCTCGGGGGGGCTCCCGGGGCGGGGGGTGTGGTCTGTCTCCGGCCGCCATGTTTCTAATGGGTGGTGAGGGGCTTTGTGGGGAACAGCACCCTAACTATGGCCAGCAACGCGTGACATTTATCACAGGCTTTCAAATCCTATCCTGTTGTGGGGGGTGTGTGCCTTTGGCCAGTACAACCCTTCACTCTGAACCCCAAGTGGGAGAGACTGGGTTAAGAAGGACCTTAAGCCGAGACCGGTGTGGCTCAGTGGATAGAGCGTCGGCCTGCGGTCTGAAAGGTCCCAGGTTCGATTCCGGTCAAGGGCATGGACCTTGGTTGTGGGCACATCCCCCGTAGGGGGTGTGCAGGAGGCAGCTGATGGATGTTTCTCTCTCATCGATGTTTCTAACTCTCTATCCTTCTCCCTTCCTCTCTATAACAAAAAAAAAAAAAAAAAAGAAAGAAAGAAAGAATGACCTTGAGCCCGGCCGGTCTGGCTCAGGGGTTGAGCATCGACCAGGAACCAGGAGGTCAGGGTTCGATTCCCAGCCAGGGCACAGGCCTGAGCTGTGGGCACATCCCCGTGAGGGAGCGTGCAGGAGGCAGCCCATCCAACAGCGGTTCTCTGTCGTGTTCATGTTTCTGTCTCTCTCCTGCGCCCTTCCTCTCTGTGAAATCAGTAAATGCATGCTAAAAAGGTAAGAGCCGGTGACAGCTCTGCACAGTGAGCGTGTGGACAGAAGTCACCTTTCCCACCTTTCTCAGGGGGTGGCCGAGGCCTCAGCTGCTCCTGATGTAAGAGAGGCGCTCCCGTCTGCCCTGTGGCGTGCCATAAGCCGGTGGCACGACCCTGCAGACGGGCACTGACGCGTGGGGGGAGCAGGGACCCAGCTGTGGGTGTGAGGAGGGGGACGTCAGGACACGTCTTCGCTGGTGGAGGCACCGCCCCGTCTCAGCTGCTGTCTCGTCCGAGCGGGTGAGAGGCCAGGTCCCGCTGAGGAGGAGGGTGAGGCGCTGCCACGTGCTTTGTCTTGGCAGGTGCTGGGTGTCTTCCAGGAGGCCCTGGCGTGGAGGTCGGGCTGGAGGTGGGAGGCAGGCCAGGGTGCTGAGCGGGAGGAGTGCGGTCCTCTTCTCACAGAAAGGCTGGCTCCGTCTGGCTCTGTCTGCAGCCGGTGGTGGGGGTGGGACTGTGTGTGGGTCTCAGCTCTGACCGTTGCCACGCTCTCACCCCCGCAGACAGGCACAGTGGGTGTCGGTTGGGTGCCGACTCCCTGTGGGTGCGGACAGATGGACAGCCGGACCCGTCGGTGAACTGGGAGCGTTGCAGTTTGCAGGAGTGGCTGATCGCCAGAGAGGCAGGGCTCTCTGGACTGAGTGGCCCTGAATCTTTAAACATTGTTAAATTTTTTTGTCTAGCATGATAAAAGAATAATACGCTAATTAGACCGGACATCCTTCCGGATGAAACCAGGGCTGTGAGGGAAGCCCCAGATTGGGTGCCAGAGGGGAGCCGGTGCCAGTAGGAGGGGGTACAGGGAGGAGGAGGCAGGAAGGCCTGCTCTTGCATGAATTTCATGCACCAGGCCTCTAGTTTAGCAATAATTACAGACTCACCGGATATTGCAAAAGCTGGTGCAGGGAGGTCCTGTGTGTGTGTGTGTGTGTGTGTGTGTGTGTGTGAGTGTGTGTGTGAGTGTAGTTCTCGGCAATTGTCCTACACATGCAGGTGTGTGGAACCACCACCTTCAGGACCCAGGCCTGATGGAGGCCACGCCTTCTTCACAAATGCTACCCAGAGGCGGGCAGAGGCTAATGGGAAAGACAGAGGGGGAGGGTTGGAAGGATCTTTTGGTTGGTTGGTTGGTTGGTAGGTTGATTAGCTGGCTGAGTGGTTGATTCGTTGGTTGGTTGATTAGTTGTTGGTTGGTTGATTGGTTAATTGCTGTGGTTGGTTGATTAGCTGGTTGACTGGTTGATTGGTTGGTTGGTTGATTAGTTGTTGGTTGGCTGATTGGTTAATTGCTTTGGTTGGTTGATTAGCTGGTTGACTGGTTGATTGGTTGGTTGGTTGGTTGGTTGATTAGTTGTTGGTTGATTGATTAGCTGGTTGACTGGTTGATTGGTTGGTTAGTTGATTAGTTGTTGGTTGGCTGATTGGTTAGTTGCTTTGGTTGGTTGATTAGCTGGTTGACTGGTTGATTGGTTGGTTAGTTGATTAGTTGTTGGTTGGCTGATTGGTTGATTGGTTAATTGCTTTTCTGGGGTGCAGGGCTCAGTGTCCTGGAGTTCCCCAGTCCTTCTTGCGAAGGTCGGTGCATCCCGACCTGCAGGGCCTGGCGGAGACCCAGGGGCCGTGGTGTGTGTGGCTTGGCCAGACCAACGAGCTTCCTTCCACGCCGCCTGGCGCTCCGGGCCTGCTTTGTGGGCTTGGTGTTGGCAGTGTCTGCTCGGGCGAGGCCTGAGGGCGGGGGCGAGGAGGCCGTCTGTGACGATTCCTGCGTGTCTCTCAGCGGCAATCGGTGCTTTCAGCACATGAAAGTGGGGACAAGGGACCTTTTAAAAATACAGATGTTTTTAGTGATTTCAGAGAGCAAGGGAGAGAGAGAAACATCTGTGATGAGAGAGAATCATTGATCAGCTGCCTCCTGCACGCCCCCTACTGGGGATGTGCCCGAAATCCAGGCACGTGCTCCTGACCAGAATCGAACACGGGGACTCTTCCGTCCACAGGCTGACGCTCTGCCCACTGAGCACACCGGCGAGGGCCAGAGAGCTTCTATCACGATAGTATGTGTGTTCGCCTGAAGAGTTAAACCCAAAGCAGTGTGACCTGATAAACTCCCTGCAGCATTCCAAGGGAAAGGGTATTTTGTAAAAAAAAAAAACAAATAAAAAAGTTATTTCACACACATCAGTAAATAGCTTTCAAGACAGCACCTCTCTTTCCAGGATGCTCTCCAAAGTCAGCACCTTCGCTGGCAGCCCGATGCCTGCCCGTGGCTCGGAGGCCGGGGCTGGTGCCCGGAAAGAAGGGAGCCTTCCATGTTTGGGGGGCTGGCCAGAGGCGGAGCCTCTGAGAAACCATCCCCCGGGGCCTCCATGTGCCCGGAGCACGCACCTGGCCAGGTCTCAGGGTGGCCGCTGGGGCTGGGAGCCTGCACTTTTGAGGCAAGGTCTCCGCTGGATGTTCTCAGGGGCATGGAGCCTCGCTCGCAGGCTTGGCATTTCCAGCCGTGGCTCTGCCCTTGGAGACCGTCTCAGACCCCTGAGGTCATGAAACCCCTGGACCTGGAGGGGTCTGTGGATGGTCACTCCCAGGGCTGGGGGCCCCCGCTGGCTGGCGTCCAGTCCCCTGTGGGATGGGGGGAGTGCTCCGTTACCTTCGGGGTTCATTTAAAACACGTTTGTTGCCGAGACTGATTCGGCTCAGCGGATAGAGCATCGGCCTGCGGACTGAAAGGTCCCGGGTTCAATTCCGGTCGGGGGCATGTACCTTGCTTGCAGGCACATCTCCAGTGTGGGGTGTGTGCAGGAGGCGGCTGATCGATGTCTCTCTCTCATTGATGTTTCTGACTCTCTATCCCTCTCCCTTCCTCTCTGTGAAAAATCAATAAAATATATTAAAAAAAAGAAAAAGAAAAAGACGCGCGTGTCACAGATGTTGATGGGACAGTCCCTCCTTGCGGGACAGGGGCAGGTAGTCGGCACATTTCGCTGAGGATCCAGGGAGCTGGGATCTAAGTGTTGCTCCGTCACCTGGGGCTCGTGTGGCTTCTCCGCGCCCGGGCCGCTGCCTGTGACGTGGGGTGAGGAGAGGCACGCTCCCCGGGGAGGTGGGGGGTCAGGGGGGTCACCATGGCCTCCCCGTCTTTGGAGGGCCGTTCCCAGGCACGTGCTCTTCAGTCGCCCAGGGTCCCGGCCGGGCGCAGTCCCAGAGGGTCGTGCTCAGCTCGCAGCCTGCGTTACCAGCGTTTCCTCCTCCACGTCTCTGTTCCTTCACTTCCGGGACTCACCTCCCAGGGACGCTCCAGGCAGAACCCAAACTGAGACCGGCAAGTGCCAGGGGTGCCCCGCACAGTCCTGGGCACATCCCTGCCCGCTGCTGTGAGGGGGGGGGGGCGGTGCTTTCTTTAAAGAGCTCCCCACTTGGTGTCAGTGAGAAAGTGGCTACGGCTGCATTGAGGCCGGGTGGCCTGGGTCCCTAATGGAGGCCATGCCTTCTTCACCAACGCTCGCCCGGAGGAGGGAGGAGGCTGATGGGGAAGAAAGAGTTGGGAGGGCTTTTGGTTAATTGGTTGTTTGTTTGGTTGGTTGATTAGTTGGTTGGTTGGCTGATTGGTTGATTGGTTAATTGGTTGGTTGGCTGATTGGTTGATTGGCTGATAGGTTGGTTGGTTGATTGGCTGGCTGGTTGGTTAGCAGTTGATTGGCTGATTGGTTGGTTGGTGGTTAAGTAGCTGGTTGCTTGGTTTGCTGGCTGGTTGGTTGATTGGTTGATTAGCTGGTTGGTTGGTTGATTGGTTGGTTGGTTGATTGGTTGGTTGGTTGATTGGTTGATTGGCTGATTGGTTGGTTGATTGGTTGATTAGCTGGTTGATTAGTTAGTTGGTTGATTAGCTGGTTGGTTGTTTGGTTGGTTGGTTGGTTGGTTGATTTTGGCGTAGCCCTCATGAAAGGCTTAGAAAATTGCAGTGGTATTTTCATCTCCACTTCAGCCCGTCCAGGGGACTGAATAACAGAAGCCAGTACCTCATTCAACCTCTCAGCCTCCTTTCAGGATCCACCGGATGGATCCCCGGGGACACCTGTTTCCGAGGAGCTTAGTCTCGGGACTGGATAAGGACGAGGCTATTCCCTCCCGTCCTGGCCCCTTTGCCAGCCCCCCTGGACCCCGACTTTGCAGCCACCGTCGTTCAGGGTCCTCAGGGTCCCCTCCTGGCTCTCAGGTGGGCGGAGCTATGCAGACACGCACGGTGGCAGGGCTCTAGAACGCTGTCGTCCTCCTCGTCTGTCCCGATGCCCGCGGCTGCATCTCTGGGCACTCCCGAGAGCCCCTCTGAACCCCTCTGCCCTGGGCGGGCCTCCCTCCTGTGCGTTCCAGGAGCTGAGGCCTGGGCCGAGCCCCTCGCCAGCGGGAGAGCAGAGACGCTGCTGGGCTGGAATTTCCTGGGGAAATGCAAAGAGGCAGCGAGGAATTTCTCAGCTCCTCGGGTTTGCTACTGGAAGCTCCTGGTGGAGAGAGAGAGAGGAGCCTTTCTCATAAACCCAGAATAGACTCGGCCCCGGGCTGGCAACCCCATTCTGCTACTTAGAAGGAATTCGGCTTTGTCACGCAGCCCAGATGGAGATGTTGATTTAATCCGGCTCCTTCCCTTTCCACTCCGCTCTCTCCCCTTTCATCCGGACCGACCACGTGGTGCCTTCTACTTGCCGGGAAGGACCTCGCGGGGAGTCAGGCTCCAGCTCTGCCCGGCTCTGTGGGTGCCCCGGGGTGGGTGTCCCCGGTCTGAGCCTCCGTGCCCCCACCTGTGACATGACGCTCACGGTCCGCCCGTCACACACACACCCCCGCCCCCCTCAGCGGGCACTTGGCAAGCTGGGGTGCTCTCATCCATGTGGAAAGGCCTCATGATGGTGAGTCACACGCCACACGCTGTCTGCTGGCCCTTGGGCCGCTGGGACGGTGCTCTGTGGTGGGAGGGGCTCCGTCATATTATTCATGGCGAGCAGATGGAGGCTGTCTTTTAAGATATGTTTGTATTGATGTCAGAGAGGAAGGGAGAGGGGGAGAGAGCGAGAGAGAAACATCTATGATGAGAGAGAACCGTGGATCGGCTGCCTCCTGGCCCACACTGGGGATCCAGCCCACAACCCAGGCTGGTGTCCTGAGCGGGCATCCAACCGTGACCTCCTGGTTCCGAGGTCGATGCTCAGCCACGGGGAGCTGTCTCACTCAGTGGTGACCGAGGCAAGCTCTGCCCGGAGCCCTGGATGTGGGCTCTGTGTTGTTTTCTCCTCCCTGTACCTGCCATCCAGTGACAGGTGGGCACTGTGCCCTGTGTACTGAGGAGGGGCTGTGTGCTCCTGGGTACTGCAACCTGTGGGTCGCGACCCCTTTGGGGGTCGAACGGCCCTTTCACAGGGGTCGCCTAAGACCAGCGGAAAACACCTATTTCCCATGGTCTTAGGCACCAACACACCGCTCCTTGGTGCAGCAAAGGGTAGCCATGTCGTTTACTGTTGTCCTAGGAAGACTGTTGCCCATGCTACACCACGATTCAAGACAACATTTCATTTATTTGTCATTAGAAATAAATATTTCACAATATGTAATTACGTATTGTTTTTGTGATGAATCCCTATGCTTTAATGACGTTCCATGTGTAACAACGAAAATACATCCTGCCTATCAGCTATTTACACTACAGTTCATAACAGTAGCAGAATTACAGTGATGAAGTAGCAACGGAAATAATTCTATGGTTGGGGGTCACCACCCCATGAGGAGCTGTCTTAAAGGGCCGCGGCCTGAGGAAGGTTGAGAACCGCTGCTGTGGTGTATCTTTCCAGTTTGTGGGAAGGCGGGAGCGGGTGGAGGGTCCGCCAGAGCTGTCCCGGTGGCCGCAGATTTGCGTTCTCCCTGTGACGCTCACTCCCCATTGGTGACAGCGGGACCCCAGGAAGTGACCTTGCTAACCGGCAGGCCCACCGGCCGGCTGGTCCCATTTGCTGAAGGAAGTCCATCTGGTCCCGCTCCACCGAGCTGCCTCTCATGCTTGTCTGTCGGGTCACCGTGACTCATCGCTCGCTCGCTCCCTCACTCACTCTCACAGGCGTTATCTGCCGGATTCCGGAGGCGCAGGAGGCAAACCAGACCCCGGACAGACCGGCCGGGTCACACGTGTGCGGTGCTGCTGAACAGCACGGGGCCCAGGGCTGAGGCTAGGGCTGGGGGGCGGGTTGCTGGCACCTACAGGGCACTCTTCGAAGGTGCCCGCGGCCCCGGCGGCTGGGTCCCGGCCGAGCTGGCTCACGCGGCTACTTCTCTGGAGCGTCGCCCTCCAGGGTCCAGCCCCCCTTCCCACTGGCGGGTCCGCGGCCAGAGACCCCCCCAGCAGGAGAGAGCAGCCCCTCGTCTCTAGAGGGCGGGGATGCAGGCAGGGCTCCGGCCCCAGGGCTGCCCGGGGGCCGGGCCGGTCACAGCCAGAGGCCACACGCCTTGCGTGGCCTCCTCTGTTCCCTTCACCCCCTCCGCCTCCGCTCCCCGCCCCTCAGGCCCTGCCTCCCTGCCCCACCTGCACCCCGTCTCTGCTCAGAGGCCTCTTGACCTCAGACGGGTGCTGGCTGAGCCCTTGCTGGACCAGGGAGGGCAGAAGCCTCTGCAGGAGACGGGCAGCCTTGAGAGGGCGTCTCCTGCCCACGGCCGTCTCGTCCTGCCTGGGCCTCGGAGGGCGAGGGAGGGCGGACCCTCTAGGGGTGGGGGTGGGGTGGGGGAAAGGATGCAAGCTGTGGGCCTGGGAGGCCCCTTCCGGTTCCTTTCAGTGGATGGACGCGATGTCAGCCCCTGGGTGCTGGGAGGTCCCAGGTGCGCCCAGTGAGCGGCCTGTTTCCTGGGTTCACCCAGAACCTTCCTCGCCTCCAACAGGGAGCTCCTTAGTGTCCAGGGCATCACTGGGGTCGGTGGGTGGGGCTCCGGTGAGGAGGGGGACAGAGATGGGGAGTGGGGACAGAGGTGGAGAGAGGGCAGAGGTGGAGAGAGGGCGGAGGTGGGGAGGGGGCAGAGGTGAGGAGGCGACAGAGGAGGGATGGCTGCTCTGCCAAAGAGGACCCCCCACCCCCGGGACGACCCTCCCACATGAGGAAGGAAGCAGACGCTTCTCTCTCTTTTCAGGTAAAAACGGCCACAGAAGAGGCGTGAGGACCAAGAGCGCCGAGCGGGCGGCCAGCGACGAGCACAGCGCCCCCCCGGCCCCCGAGGAAGCCAGGGCGGGTGAGCGAGGCCCGGGGCGGGCGGGCGGGTGGGCGGGCGCACCCCAGCCCAACACCACCCCCCTCCCCCCCCCCCACAAGCCGCCTCTTCCCAAGGCCCGTGTGTGGCGCCCGGGGAGGACCCGCCGTGGGAAACAGCCTCAGACCCAGGCGGGGACACCGGGGAGGCGGGGGGGAGGGTCCGAGCAGGTGGCCCAGCGTGGAGGCGGGCAGAGTGGCTGCTGGCCATGGGTGGCCAGGACTCATCCAGAAACGCGGGGCCTGCGGGAGGGTGCGGGGGCCGGGGGAGAGAATGAATGAAGGAGCAGGTGCCAGGCTTAGAGGACCGGAGCGAGCCCCTCCCCGAGTCTGTGCGGGTGGTCACGAGCCGTGTCCCCCCAGGGTGCCCGCCCCTCGGCCTGGAGACCTTGAAAATCACCGACTTCCAGCTGCATGCGTCCACCGTGAAGCGCTACGGCCTGGGTGCGCACCGCGGGCGGCTCAACATCCAGGTACCGGCCGGCGAGGGGGGAGCGGGGGGAGTGGGGGGGGGAGGGTCCTGATCGCTCGCCGCAGCTCTGGCCATGGACGGCGCCAGCTCGTGGGGATGGGTCAGGCCCCTGCACAACCTTTAACCCGCACCGGGCCAGCCTGGCTGGTGTGGCTCAGCAGTTAGGGCTTCAGCCTGTGGACCGAAGGGTCTCGGGTTCGATTCCCGGCCAGGGGCACGGACCTTAGTCACAGGTCCGTCCCGACTATTTGATGAGCACATGCAGGAGGCAGCCCGTTGATGTGTCTCTCTCCTTTCGAGGTCTCTCCCTTTCTCTCTCTCTTTCTCTCTCTCTGCTCCCCTCCCCACTCTCCCTTCCTCCTCTCTCTAAAATATCCAGGGGACGCCAAAACCGGTGTGGCTCAGTGGATAGAGCGTCGGCCTGTGGACTGAAAGGTCCCGGGTTCGATTCCGGTCAAGGGCATGTGCCTTGGTGGCGGGCACATCCCCAGTAGGAGGCGTGCAGGAGGCTGCTGATCGTTGTCTCTCTCTCATCAATGTTTCAGTTGACTTCGTGCATGTGAGATACATGTAAAGCTCTTCCTGGCGCCAACTGCACGCGTCGTTGTGGACGGTGAATTTGGTTGACACTTCTCTTATAGAGAAAGGGCGAATGGCAATATTAAAATATTCCTTCTACTTCATTTCCTTTCAATGTGCACAAATCTGTGGACCGGGCCACCAGTTTATTTATTTTTATTTTATTGATTTTTTACAGAGAGGAAGGGAGAGGGATTAGAGAGTTAGAAACATCGATGAGAGAGAGACGTCGATCAGCCGCCTCCTGCACGCCCCCCACCGGGGATGTGCCCGCAACCAGGATCCATGCCCTTGACCGAATCGAACCTGGGACCCTCCAGTCCGCAGGCCAACGCTCTGTCCACTGAGCCACACCGGTCTCGGCAGGGCCACCAGTTTTAAATGTACAGTATTTGTTATTGCTCTCAGAGAGGAAGGGAGAGGAAGAGAGCGAGATAGAAACACCAAGGATGAGAGAGAATCATGGATGGGCTGCCTCCTGCACGCGCCCCACACTGGGGACCGAGCCCGCCACCCAGGCCTGTGCCCTGACGGGAATCGAACCCTGACCTCCTGGTTCCTGGGTCGATGCCCACCCCCGGAGCCACGCCGGCCGGGCTCCGGCTTTAACTCCCGTGGAGACACGGGGGCCGCCACCCGGGCCCTCGTGCAGAGCATGTGTGTGTCTCTCTCTCCCAGGCAGGCGTCAGCGAGAACGACTTCTACGACGGGGCGTGGTGCGCGGGCAGGAACGACGCCCACCAGTGGCTGGAGGTGGACGCCCGGCGGCTCACCCGCTTCACGGCCGTCATCACGCAGGGGCGGAACTCGCTGTGGCTGTGAGTGCCTGGGCCCCAGGTCCCGGGTGCGGGCAGGGCGGGCGGGGCCGGGAGGGGTGGCAAGGGGTGGGCAGGGGAGTGGCTGTGGGACCGGGAAGGGTCCGGCAGGGGGCATTAGATGGGAAGGACCTGAGAGGGTGGGCAGGAGGCTGGGCGCTGTGGACTCAGGTCCCCATGGGAAGGTGCATCTCTTAGGACACCCCCCCCCCAGGCCCCAGGAACGGGGACCCCGCAGGTTAGGCGGAGTGCCACGGGGCAGTTAGCACCCAGCCGGTTAGGCAGGTGGCTGCCGTCCCGGATCGGTGGTGCCTGTTGGCCGACGGGTGGCTGACACAGCCTGAGGAGGAGATGGGCCGTGCAGTGACAGGTGACAGGTGACTGACAGGTCCCAGCACAGTCCTGGGACAGGGGTGGCTCTCCCAGCCTCTGGGGAGAAGGCTTTGGGTCTGGCAGGTTCCTGAACGAAGGAAGGGGCGCTGAAGAAGCTGCAGAGGCGAGGGCCGGGCCAGCGGGAGGCCCGGGACGAGGTGACCGGCCAGCTTGCCAGGTCAGTGATGGTGATTTGAGAGTGACCCCCAGGAGAAGTGGCCGCAGGCCCTCGAAGCTCTCTGTGGCCCAGCCTGTGCACATGTGAGGAGTATCCCGGCCTGGTCTGTGCACACATGAGGAGTATCCCAGCCTGGCCTGGTCTGTGCACACGTGGGGAGTATCCCAGCCTGACCCTGCACGCGTGGGGAGGATCCTGGCCTGGCCCGTGCATATGTGGGGAGTATCCCAGCCTGGTATGTGCACACGTGGGGAGTATCCCGGCCTGGTCTGTGCACACATGGGGAGTATTCCAGCCTGGCCCATGCACACGTGGGGAGTATCCGGGCCTGGTCCATACACACGTGGGAAGTATTCTGGCCTGGCCTGTGCACGCATGGGAAGTATCTCAACCTGGTCTGTGCACACATGAGGAGTATCCTGGCCTGGTCTGTGCACACATGAGGAGTATCCCGGCCTGGTCTGTGCACACATGAGGAGTATCCCGGCCTGGTCTGTGCACATGTGGGGGGTATCCCGGCCTGGCCCGTGCACACGTGGGGAGTATCCCAGCCTGGCCCGTGTACACGTGGGGAGTATCAGCTGCAAAGGCAGGGACTCTGACACCAGAGGAACCGTGAGGACATGGCGCTCGGCGCAGTAGCCATCACACGGGACAGACTCTGTCTGAGTCTCAGGGGCTCTGAGGGAGGCGGATCCTCACGCAGGAAGCAGAGGGGCCGCTGCCAGGGCCACGGATTTATTTACCGAGAGGAAGGGAGAGGAATAGAGAGCCAGAAACATCGATGAGAGAGAGACATCCATCAGCCGCCTCCTGCACGCCCCCCACGGGGGATGTGCCCGCCACCAAGGTCCATGCCCCCGACCGGAATCGAACCCGGGACCTTTCAGTCCGCCGCAGGCCGAGACGCTCTATCCGCTGAGCCACACCGGTTTGGGCTGCCGTAGCTCTTAGGCGTATGTCTATACCGGCCAGTCTCCCGCTCCCTCTGGCCTGGGTCTCTCTCTCTCTCTAATTGGTGGCTTGTTACCATGACGATCGTTCTCGCTGTTCAGATTCCGAAAAGGCAAGAGTTTTGGAAAAAAGGAAAAGAAGAAAGTCGAACGGCTCCGGGAAAGAGGAGACTTGGCGGGTGGGGATGTCTGGGGGCCGTGGGGGATGTGCGTTAATACCAGGTATTGCCCTGCAGGGCGGTGGCGGCGGCGGTGGCGGGAGCGGCCAGGGTGGGGCTGTTATTGGATGAGGGGGCGGCTGGCCGTCAGACTAGCAAGAAGGCAGCTCGCTTTCCGCTCCGGCCGAAACCCGAGAGGGCCTGGCTGGGCGAGGAGTCGCGGGGGAACCGTGTGCAGAAGAATTCTGGGCGCAGCCGAGGACAGGGCCGCGGAGGGCGGCGCCGGGCGGGGCTGCTTCTCAGGAGCGGTTTGTTTTTTTCAAACGTCTGAGAGCTTTCAAAGTCCAGTGGGTCTTCACGGACCGGGCAGAGGCGGCGGCCGGAGCGTCTCGGTTGGCGCCGCTGGGAGAGGCCCGTCCGCCCTCGGGCCGGGGCGGTACATGGGACCAGCGCGCGTTCTGGTGTCTGAGCCCGTTTCCCGGAGGCGGGAGTCACGCTGGAGGCCCGGGGAGCTGGTCCGGGGTGACCCTCACCGAGGGCAGCAGGAGAGGCCGCTGCATCCCTCTGTCCCTCCCCCCACGGCTGTGCGCCTGCTGGGCCCAGAATGGCATCTATAGTACCTTTAATTTAAAAACAAAAACAAAAAAACACAAAAAACCCATTAATTTCAGAAAGGAAGGGAGAGGGAGAGAGAGAGAGAAACACCGAGGATGAGAGAGCATCACCAATTGGCTGCCTTCTGCACAGGATGGAGCCCACACCCCAGGCCTGTGCCCTGACCGGGTGGGAATTGAACCCTGACCCCCCTGGTTCACCCGTCGACCACTGAGCCACACTGGCAGGGCTCCTTTGACCTTATGGAAACCGTGCTCTTCAAGCTTCGTCTATACCCAGGGCCGTCTGCCCTTTAGAGCAGTGGTTCTCCACCTTCCTAAGGCCGCGACCCTTGCCTGCAGCTCCTCATGGGGTGGTGACCCCCTACCATGACATGTTGCTGCTGTGATGCATCGTGATGTCAATATCTGCATTTTCCGAGGGTCTTAGGTGACCCCTGTGAAAGGGTCGTTCCACCCCCAAAGGGGTGGCGACCCCAGGTTGAGAACCCCTGCTTTAGAGGGAGCCTTTCTGAGAAGCCCTCAGAGACAGGAGCAAGTGCGGCCGCTCGGTGTGGGTCCTGGCTGTCAGCGGGTCCGCTGCCTCAGCAGCCACAGGCCGGCGCGGGATTGAGGGGGAGGGGGCGCCGGGGAGCGGTCCGGGTCTGCCCGGTGAGGCTGGGTGAGGTCGACCCGTTGGCTGGATGTTCAGGAAGCTTTGGGCCCGGCCCGTGTGGCTCAGGGGGTTGGGCACCGGCCCGTGCACCCACTCCTCGCGGGAAACAGCTCCTGGACGTTGAAGGAGGCCGAGCGCGGGCACCAGGGTGCAGAGGAGGGAGCCTGCAGCTGGGAGCTGGGAGCAGGGAGCTGGGAGCTGGAGCCAGGAGGGGAGAGCTGGGAGCCTGCAGCCGGGAGCCAGAAGCCATGAGCCAGGAACGGGGAGCCAGAATCAGGGAGCCGGGAGCCGACCGGCCGTGGCTCCATGTACAGAGGGATCTTAGCAGCCGCTCTGCTGTGGCTTCTCCTTCGGGGGCTCCGAGGGTGCCCAAAGGGAGCAGATGAGGCACAGACCCCGATGGGAGACAAGGCCAGAGCCCGGCCTGTCCCCGGTCCTTTGGGGAAGGCGGCCGTGCTCGCAGGAGGGGACGTGCAGGAGGCAGGGCGCTGGGGGCCCGGAGGCGGTGGGACGAGGGGCTGATGGGGGTGAGGGCGCACCTGGCAGGAGCAGATGCCTGATGCCCTGAGATGCTGACGGCGTGGACTCGTGCTCAGGGTTCGGAGCCCCCACCCGGGGCCGAGCTTGGTGGAGGAGGAGGAGGAGGCGGCGGGTCCCCTGCAGCCGGGAGCCGGCCGGTGCGGGGTTAGACACAAAGATGCAGGCAGGGCTTGGGGACTCAGCCATGGAGGGCGGTGGCCCCACTGGCACTGCGGGCGCTTGGCCACCAGGGGGCGGGAGAGAGAGAGAGGCTGGCAGTGCCCCTGGAGGAGGAGGGGGGCGGGGGACCAGGGCCGGGGGGAGGAGTCAGAGCCAGAGGCTGCTCCCTGGCAGTGAAGGGTGGTCCCAGGATCCCACCGGAGGCAGATGGGGCTGCTGAAATGATGGAGGCGGCTGGGAGGACTCTGGGGTCAGCAGAGGGGACACCTGGGGCCAGGAGGCCGTGGGAGGGTCAGAGAGGAGCAGACACCGGGAAGGTGCCTGCTGGGAGAATCCCGGGGACATGGGGACCCTGGCTTAGGTGGGGGTTGGGGGGGCTGGGCAGACGGGGAGACCGGGTCTGAGTGAGGAGGGGGTGACGGGGAGAAGGGTCAGCGCCCACTCACACAGCCGCAGGGGACGCCGGTCCAGAGGCCGGGGTGGACATGGCGCCTTCCCTTCCAGCTGGGGGTCCGCGGGCATTGGGTCCCATTCAAACCCCGTTCCCATCAGGTACAGGACGAAGGGAATGTGTTCCAGATGTTTCTCTCGCCCTCGTCGGCGGGCGGCTGGCGGGGAGGAAGGAAGGGCGGGTCTCCTCCCGGGCGGGCGGGCGGGCCGTGTTTGGTTTGGCCGGGCTGGCGTGGAGCAGGGAGCCGGGGAGTGCCGAGTCCCTCCGGCTTCTGCACAGCCCGGCGCCGACCCGGGAACGGAAACCCTCCGTCTCTGGGAATGAACGGCAGGTGGTTCTGGGAGCGGAGACGTCTCTCCCGGGGAAGCAGGAGCAGCCATGAAGGCCGGGGAATCTCGAACCTTCCCCGCGGGTTAGGATGGAACGTCCGGCTCTGTGAAGCCGCGTCTGACAATAAAGTCACAGATGCGTCCGGGGCTCCTGCGTTCCTTCAACCCCCCCGCCCTCGGCCACACGCGGCTCTGTCCTCACCTGACTTCCTCGGTCATCGTATTCTCCTCGCCGATGGCTTCTGCCCCCGGGTGTCCCATTCACCGGGACCCTGAGCCGAGCACGCAGGCGGGACGCTCCTTTGCGCTCCCAGGGGCTGGGGCGTCGCTCAGCACAGGCCCGGGGCAGCTGGGATGTTTCCTCGTGGAGAGGACGTTCGGACCCCAGTCCACCCTCCCTTGGCGCCACCAATGGCTGCTCTCCCCCCGTCACCCCGGGACCCACCTCCTGCACTGTAATGAGGATCGAATTACCAGCACTTCCTCTTTTTAAAAATATATTTTATTGATTTTTCACAGAGAGGAAGGGAGAGGGATAGAAAGTCAGAAACATCAATGAGAGAGAGACATCCATCAGCCGCCTCCTGCATGCCCCCCATTGGGGATGTGCCCGCCACCAAGGTACGTGCCCCCGACCGGAATCGAACCTGGGACCCTTCAGTCCGCAGGGAGCCACATTTTTTAAACATAAACTCCTTCTAGCGCCACTTCTTCACCATAGACTTGCCCAGGCCGTGGTGTTTTGGGGAAGAGCCACAAGTGGCTTGCGAGCTGCGGTTTGCCGACCGCTGCCTTAGAGGAGTCGTTTGTCCAGGAAAGTTCGTACGTCTACGGCTCCCACGTTCTACCAATGAACTGTGGCTCCGATGAGGGGACCCTGGCCAGGCCACGGGAGGGCACGCCCGCTCTGCATGCTGCCCTTCTGCCTGGGAGCGGAGCGTCGACCTCTGAACCAGGAGGTCACGGTTCATGCCCGGGTTCTGGGCTGGATCCCCAGTGTGGGGCGTGCAGGAGGCAGCGGGTCCAGGATTCTCTCTCCTCCTGGGCGTTTCTCTCTCCCTCTCCCCTCCTCTCCGCCGTCAGTGAGAATACTTGTTTAAAATAAGCAAGTGGAGTGCGCAGCCCCAATGACACTGATTTCCTCTCAGGAGCGACTGGGTGACCTCCTACAAGGTCATGGTGAGCAACGACAGCCACGCGTGGGTCACGGTGAAGAACGGGTCCGGGGACATGGTGAGTCTCCTCCTCCCAGGGCCCTCGGTGCCCGCTGGGGGCTCTGCAAGGCGGGTGGTGTGTGCCCTGTGTGTGCCAGGTGTGTACCCTGTGTGTGCCCTGTGTGTACTCCGTGTGTACCCTGTGTGCGCTCTGTGTGTGCCCCGTGTGTGCCCTGTGTGTATCCCGTGTGTACCCCGTGTGTGCCCCGTGTGTACCCTGTGTGTATTCTGTGTATACATCATGTATGGCCCGTGTGTGCCCTGTGTGTGCCAGTGTGTATCCCGTGTGTGTGCCCTGTGCATATCCCGTGTGTATCCCGTGTGTACCCCGTGTGTGCCCTGTGTGTATCCCGTGTGTATCCCATGTGTGCCCTGTGTGTGCCCCGTGTGTGCACTTTGCTGCCAGCCCAGGGCACCACCAGCTCTGGTGGACGGCGCCCATCCGTGCCCGGAAGCGCAGCACTGAGTGGGCCTGGTTCAGGCTCCTGTGGGGCTTAGTTTCCGCCCAAAGATCAGCCCTGGCAGTGGGGGCCCTTGGCATTGTCCCCCTCCACTCCCCACCCCTCTGTGCATTCGGTGTGACCGATCCCTGACCTGCCTGAACGGCCGTGACCTTTAAGCCCAGGATCGGCTGCAGGCGGCCAGTCCGACCACGTCCCCTCTCCCTCGGTCCGCCTGCTCCTGGCCTGGTGCCCGCGTCCTGCATGACCAGATGGCGGCCTCCATTTTCCTTCTCCCCCAACGCACCCCTATGTCTGAGAGCCAGCGGTCCCTCCCTCGGCGCCGTCTCAGGCCCCGCAGCCATCATGGCTGCTGGTCTCCAGAGCCTGCCTTCCCGACACCTCCACACTCTGCCGGTGCCCCCCCTCCCTCTCCCCGCCAGCATGCGTGTGGGGTGCCTGCGTGAGGCCGGGGGAGGGCGCGGTCTGCTCCCCCCCGACCCTCCGGCGCTGAGAGGCCGCCCTCCCCGGCGTGTGCGCAGGTGTTTGAGGGGAACAGCGAGAAGGAGGTCCCCGTCCTCAACGAGCTGCCGGAGCCCATGGTGGCCCGTTACCTGCGCGTCAACCCGCAGACCTGGTTCCCGGACGGCAGCGTCTGCCTGCGGCTGGAGGTGCTCGGCTGCCCGCTGCCCGGTGAGCCTCCCCCGCCCGCAGGGAAGCCAAGAGGCCAGGCCCGGCCGGGGCGGCTCGGGGTGGAGCCTCAGCCCATGCACCGGTTCGATTCCCGGTCAGAACACAGGCCCGGGACGCGGGCTGGATCCCCAAGAGGTGGGGGGGGCGTGCAGGAGGCAGCTGACCCGTGATGTTTCTCTCTCATCACCAATGTTTCTCTCTCTCTCCCCCTCGCCCTTCCTCTCTGGCATCAATAAAAACATGTTTATTTATTTATTTTTTTAAAATATACTTTATTGTTTTTTTCAGAGAGGAAGGGAGAGGGATGGAGAGCTAGAAACATCGATGAGAGAGAAACATCGATCAACTGCCTTAAAGGGTCGCGGCGTTAGGAAGGTTGAGAACCGCTGCTGTAGGCGGTGGCCTCTTCATCCTGACCTGGCCTCTCCAGGAAAAATGGACGCCCCCCTTCACCTTCACCCCAGACCCCTCAGTGTCCCCAGGTTCATGAGACCTGGAGGAGGAATGGGCCCATTCCTGCTAGGCCTCGGGAGCCAGCCGCCCCGCTCCGCCTCTCTCCCCTGCACACCTACCCACCGAGGCTCTCCCGGGCCTGTGCCTCCGTCCCCCCAGCTCCGCCCGGGGAGGGCACCCCCAGCTCTGACGCCCGCGGGCGCCGCTGTATCCATCACGTTATTGCGACAGCCATCCCACCCCCACCGTGAACTCAATCTACTGCGTTTTTTGACGTCACTCGGTGCTCGTCTCTCCTTCCCACAATGCCCCTGGTCTCGCTGAGCCAGCTGTGAGTTTGTAGAACGCAGCCTTTGTAAAAGGTTGGACATCGAACCAGGAGGTCACGGTTTGATTCCCGGTCTGTCTTTCTCACACACCTACTCCCCCCACACACCAGACAGAGCCTCTATTCTGTATTTGGTCCGGGCTGATGGCAAAGCTTTTCCCACGCCGTGAAACTATTACAGCGTCTGCCTGTGGATGGTCTGTCCTGGCTCAGGGACAGAACCCCCAGTTTTAGACCCACCTGGCACCCAGGGCCGGGCAGACACCTGCCCACAGCTGCCCACAGGCTGGGTGCTCAGAAGAGATCGGAGCCCAGGCGTCCTGGCTCCAGGCCCACCATGCTCTCCATCACTGGGTAATTCTGGCTGCTATGAAGCTTCTAGAGCAGTGGTTCTCAACCTTCCTAAGGCCGAGACCCTTTAGGACAGCTCCTCATGGGGTGGAGACCCCCAACCATAAAATTATTTCCGTTGCTACTTCATCACTGTCATCTTGCTGCTGTGATGAACTGTCATGTCAATATCTGATAGGCAGGATGCATTTTCGTTGTTACAAATGGAACATCATGAAAGCATAGGCACAAAAACAATACGTAATTATATATTGTGAAATATTTATTTCTAATGACAAATAAGTGAAATTTTGTCTTGAATCGTGGTGCAGCATGGACAACAGTCTTCCTAGGACAACAGTAAATGACATGGCTACACTTTGCTACACCGAGGAGCGGTCTGTTGGTTCCTAAGACCATGGGAAATAGGTGTTTTCCCCTGGTCTTAGGCGACCCCTGTGAAAGGGTCGTTCGGCCTTTCTAGAACCGCTGCTCTAGAAAGTTTCTCTCCCCGCTGTGGGGATCTTGGGGATGGGCTGTGCCCCCAAGCCCCTCGAGCCAGGCGTCCGGCAGAGCCCCCCCAGGTTCCGGATGACACCCGCAAACTCAGAGCCGTGTCCTCTCCCCAGATCCAAACAACTACTATCACCGGCGCAACGAGATGACCACCACGGACGACCTGGACTTCAGGCACCACAGCTACAAGGAGATGCGCCAGGTGAGGCGGGTCAGCACCAGGGGCCGCGGGCCCAGGACAGGAAGAGGCAGCGGGGTCTCGCCGTCCAAGATGGGGTGAGGGGCTGGGGCAGAGGCGGGATGATTGCTACTCGAGTTCCAGCAGGTTCAGCTGGAGAAGGTGAGCCAGCATCAGGGCTCCTCGCCAGCAGATGGCGGCAGTGGCTTCCCTCCCAGACGTTCCCGACTCAACACTCGAGCTCCTTTTTCTTTTCTTTTCTTTTTTAAAAATATATTTTATTGATTTTTCACAGAGAGGAAGGGAGAGGGATAGAGAGCTAGAAACATCGATGAGAGAGAGACATAGATCAGCTGCCTCCTGCACGCCCTCCATCGGAGATGTGCCCGCAACCAAAGCACATGCCCTTGACCGGAATCGAACCCAGGACGCTTGAGTCCGCAGGACGACACTCCATCCACTGAGCCACACCAGTTTCAGCTTTTTTTTTCCTTTTAAATATATTTTATTGATTTTTTACAGAGGAGAAGGGAGAGGAATAGAGAGTTAGAAACATCGATGAGAGAGAAACATCTCCCTTCCTCTCTGTAAAAAATCAATAAAATATATTTTAAAAAAAGAAAGAAAGAAAGAAAAGGAAAAGGGAATCCCAGATGGGCCCCCCCAGGCCCCAATACAGTCACAGAGACCAAGGAATTCTGGGGCATCGATGGCTGCCCTCCAGCCCAGCAGCCTCCCGGGCACTCAGGCAGAGAAGGGAGGAGGGGCTGACCACTGGGGGACAGGCTGGCTGTAGGGGCGGCCTCTGCTGTCCAGGTTTGCACTCCCTCTCCCCCACGGGGCTGGGCAGAGCGGGCAGGTGCCGGCTAATGAGAAATCTTTAGACTCAATGGATTGGCGTGAAGACGCTGAAGAGAGGGACAGAGGCCACGCCCTCAGGAGGACCCTGAGAGGACGAGATTCACAGGCCGCGCTCCCCTGGCTCCGAGCAGGCCCCCTTCCTGAGGAGGAGGGCGCAGGTCAGGGACTTTCCTGAGGAGGAGCGGCGAGGCTGAGGCCGAGGGCTGGGGGCTCCCCGAGGCATCAACAATCCCCGTCCCCCCCGTGGCCTTTCCCGGGGGGACACAGCTCCACACCTGTCCACGCCGACTCCGAGGCGGACGTGCGGGAGAGACTGTCCGCCCCGCCACACTTTACAGAAATCCCGGTCACGTGCTTGGCCCCGAGGCTGTGAGTCACCGGCCGGCGCTCCGGGGATTCAGAGGGCCCTCAGTGTCAGCTCGGCTCACTCCCCGAGCACCCAGCACACCTTCCCGAGCGCAGGAACGGGGAGAGGGCCCGCTCGGAGCAATTAGCGTCAAAAGCAATCCATCGCCTGCCTCTCCCAGGAGCGCCCTGCACCGAGGCGGCCGCTGTTTCTTTAAATAGCCGTCCGCTTGCAGAAGCTCCTGCTCTCCGGGAAGAGACGGGGATGGCCAGACCCAAGAGGCCCTGGGGCTGAGCGTCCACCTAGGAACCGGGAAGGAGGTCCCCATCTGATTCTGGGTCAGGGCCCGGGCCCGGGTTGCAGGCTCCATGCCCAGTGAGGGGCGTGCAGGAAGCAGCCGATCCATGATGTTCCCTCATCATGGATGCTTCTCTCTCTTCCTCTCCCTCTCCCTTCCTCTCTGAGATCCACACAAATACAGTGGTACCTCGAGATACGAGTTTAATTCTTTCCGTCACCTTGAGGCGTGGGAAACTATGAGACGCTCGCGTCTCGGTAAACTGGTGGGTCGTGTGCAGCCGGCCGATCCGCGCTCGATGACTCCTGTCTCAACGGTTGCTCGTATTTCAAAGCAAAAACCGCTCGCTTGACTGCTCATATCTCAAAAATCTCGTAGGTTAGGGCACTCGTGTCTCGAGGTACCACTGTATATTAAAACCAAACAGATGAAGAAAAATGAGGAGCAGGGGGCTGAGGAGGGAGGGCACTCAGGCGTGAGGACAGCACGGGACGGGGGGAGGGAGGGAGGGAGGGAGGAGGAAGCAGGCCTGGTGCCGGGTGGGAGGCGCTGAGGGGGGGTGAGCCATGGGCGGGAGGTGCGTCCCGAGAATGACTGACCGGAGGCGCTGTCCGTGGCCGGATAGGGTGAGGGGTTAGGGGGAGGGGACTCCCGAAAACAGGCACAGACACCGTCTCTGCGGACGTTCATCGCTCCCGAGGGCTGCAGCCTCCACAGCCCGGGTCCCGCTTCAGAATCGCTCAGTCCCGTGTGTCTACACGCGTGTCTCCTGCATGAGGGACTGTGAGGGCCAAGACCCTCACTCTGTCACACTTCCTAGCGGCCCGGGCTAGATGCAGGTCTGCCTGTGAGGCCGTCCCAGGGAGGTGCCTGGGGGAGCAGAGGGGGGCCGTCTGGTCAGCCTGGGTGGGTGGGCGTTGGGGGAGATGGAGCGCCATCCTCTGGCCTGGCTGGGCGGGGGCAGCAGAGGCGGGCGAGGCTGCTCAGGGCAGGGGGGCAGCTGGGACAGAGGCAGGGAGGCCAGGCCAGGGGCGTGCGTGGGGAACGGCTGGCTGGGTGCAGGAAGGGAGGCCGGCCCCAGGGCCCGGGTGCCCCGGAGGGAGGCTGCTGTGCGGGTGTCGGGGCAGCTTCTGGGCGGGGAGCTGGGAGGTGAGTGTGTGTGTGTGTATGTGTGTGGGGGGGAGGGTGTGGAGAGCAGTTGGTGGTGTCAGAAGGCCGGGCAGGGGGTCGAGGAGGGTGCTCAGGCGTGAGGACCACACGGGATGGGGGCGAGGGCAGCCTGGGGCCTTAGTGTGGGGGGGTGTGGGCGGTGGCTGTCCGGCTGAGGCCCTGGCCGTCTTGTTTCCCAGCTGATGAAGGTGGTGAGTGAGATGTGTCCCAACATCACGCGGGTCTACAACATCGGCAAGAGCCAGCAGGGCCTGAAGCTGTACGCCGTGGAGATCTCGGACCACCCGGGGGAGCACGAAGTCGGTGAGGGGACCTCGGGGGGGCACCTGACCAGGGGGGAGGTCAGCCATGACACAGGTGAGCCCGTGCCTCTGGCCCCGGTGCCCGCAACCAAGGTCCATGCCCTTGACCAGAATCGAACCCGGGACCCTTCAGTCCGCAGGCCGACGCTCTATGCACTGAGACACACCGGTTTTGGGGAAATGGGCCATTTATTTATTTATTTAAAATATATTTTATTGATTTTTTTACAGAGAGGAAGGGAGAGGGATAGAGAGTTGGAAACATCGATGAGAGAGAGACATCGACCAGCCGCCTCCTGCACGCCCCCCACTGGGGATGTGCCCGCCACCAAGGTCCATGCCCCCTCCCTTCCCCCTTTCCCCCTTCCCCTCCCCTCTCCCTCCCCCTTTCCCCCTCCCCCTCTCCCTCTTCCTCTCTCTCCCTCTCTCCCTCTGACACCAATAAAACCCATTCAGAAGGCACAGAGGGCTGGGCGGGCAAGCCGAGAGGCCTCCGGGCGCCGCGGGGTGAGGGCCGCTGCTGACGCGCCCCTGTCTCCGCCCGGCCCAGGGGAGCCAGAGTTCCACTACATGGCGGGTGCCCACGGCAACGAGGTGCTGGGCCGCGAGCTGCTGCTGCTGCTGGTGCAGTTCCTGTGCCAGGAGTACCGGGCCGGCAACGCCCGCATCGCCCGGCTGGTGGAGGAGACGCGCATCCACATCCTGCCCTCGCTCAACCCCGACGGCTACGAGCAGGCCTCCGAGGGGGTGAGGCCGGCCCCTCCTGTCCACCCCCTGCCCGTCCCCCGGGGCCCTGGCTGCCCCGCCCACTCAGCCCGAGTTCACATCCGCCCGGGAGCTCAGTCAGTCACCCAGACCCGCCAAGGTTACCGGACCCGTCCAGGTCCGGGCGCACACAGGAATCGGCCATGAACGCATTAGTGAGGGGACAGCAGATGGCTGCTTCTCTCTCTCTCTCTCTCTCTCTCTCTCTCTCTCTCTCTCTCTCTCTCTCCCTCTCTCTCTCCTCTTCCTCCCGCCTCCCTCGTCCTCCCTCTCTCTCTCTGAGAAAAACCCCAACAGAATGGACAGATAGAAACCCCCACCAGTAGCTTCCTGGTTGAGTCTCTGCTGAGGCGGGGACGCCACCAGGTCATGAAAGGCTGGAATAGGGAATTTCGGGGACCCCGGAGCGGGGGGGGGGGGGCAGCCCGGGCCGGCAGACACAGGGAGAGCAGAGCAGCGGGCTGGCACCTCACCAGGCCCCGGCCCAGGCCTGGCCCGGCCGCACAATCAGGGCTCGTGATCCTCTCATGCTTCCTCGGAGGAGAGAGAGCCGTCCTGTTATCCTGAGAGCTGGTCCGTGTGTCACGTGCTGAGGATGATGGGGAATGAGCACAGGGCACGGCCGTGTACGGATACACGTAGGCATTGGGTCAGGCGCCGGATAGACGGAGTGTTTCCTGGGAATGACGTGGAAACCTGTACCTGAAACCACTGTACTCGCCAAATGCACGCGTCAGTTACCACATGGGAGTGGATGTACAGTGGCACCTCGAGATACAAGTTTAATGCGTCCCGTCACCTTGAGGCGTGGGAAACTAGGAGACGCTCGAGTCGCGGTAAACCGGTGGGTCGTGTGCAGCCGGCCGATCCGCGCGATGACTCCTCTCTCAAATGTTGCTCGTATTTCAAAGCAAAAATCGCTAGCTAGACGGCTCGAATCTCAAAAATCTCCTTTGTTAGGGCACTCGTATCTCGAGGTGTCACTGTATTTGTCGGCACAAAACACGGATTTGCGGCTACGATTGACTGGGGATGTGTGGGCCTGACAGTGAGGCTGTTGAGTTTGCAATTAACGGACTTCAATTTTCATTCATTCAATTTTACTTTTTTAAATTTTAGAGAGAGAGAAAAGAGAGAGAGAGAGAAAGAGAGAGAGAGACATTGATATGAGAGGGAAATACCAATCCGTTGCCTCCCATATGCCCCAACCTGGGACCAAACTCACAATGCAGGTGTGTGCCCTGACCGGGAATCGAACCCCCAACCTGGTGGCTGAGGGATAAGCAGTGCTCCAAGCCGCTGAGCCACCAGCCAGGGCCGGACGGGCTTTGGGCTCATTAGCTCCGTCTCCTCTGCCCTCTCAGCAGCCCGCAGAGGCGGCACGAGGGTGGGGGCGGGGGGTCGGGGAGGGGAGGGCCGGACCCTGGGCAGGAGTCACCCCGGGAGGGGCTCGGCTATGCCTGCACCCCCAGACACCGGCCGGGGTTCGATAGTGGCCTTTGGATGTGGTCTGTGGGTCGGACGTGGGAGAGGCTCAGAGGCCCCCGCCCACCGTCTGCGGCCTCCCCCCACCCCTCGAACCCTGTCCAGGGCTCGGAGCTGGGCGGCTGGTCCCTGGGGCGCTGGACCCACGACGGGATCGACATCAACAACAACTTCCCGGACCTGAACTCGCTGCTGTGGGAGGCAGAGGCCCGGCACGGCGGCCTGCGGCCCGCGCCCAACCACCACCTGCCCGTGCCCGACTGGTTCCTGTCCGAGAACGCCACGGTGAGCAGCTCAGCGCCCGGCCTGCCGAGCTCCGGGCGGGGGCAGTGGGGGGACACGGGGGCTGTGGGGGGCAGCGGGAGGATGTGGGCGGCCTGCGGCCCGCGCCCAACCACCACCTGCCCGTGCCCGGCTGGTTCCTGTCCGACAACGCCACGGTGAGCAGCTCAGCGCCCGGCCTGCCGGGCTCCGGGCGGGGGCAGGTGGGGGACACGGGGGGCTGCAGGGGAGCCATGGGGTTGTGGGGGGCAGAGGGAGGATGTGGGGGGGCTGCAGGGGCCGGTGGGGGACCGGTGGGGGTGGGGACCAGGCCAGCGAGGTGGGGTGGCTGCCAGGAGGCAGGGGCGGCCAGCGGGAGCACCCAGCGCATTTCCGAGGCCACAGAGCCACTTCCTCTCTCACACACCTCCTCCCGAGTAGGGAAGGGCACTGACCATAAAACACCTTCCACGTGGATGTTTGAGGAGGTTCCTTATAAAAATCACTTATAGTGGTGCCTTGAGATACGAGTGCCCTAACATACGAGATTTTTTTGAGAAACAAGCCGTCGAGTGAGCAATTTTTGCTTTGAAATACGAGCAACAGTTGAGATAGGGGTCATCGCGCGGATCGGCCAGCTTCACACGACCCACCCGTTTACCGCGACTCGAGTGTCAGGGGAGAGGGGGCCCCTTCTGACGCGCTCCCCGGGCCCGGCGTGCAGGTGGCGGCGGAGACGCGGGCGGTCATCGCCTGGCTGGAGAAGGTGCCCTTCGTGCTGGGCGGCAACCTGCAGGGCGGCGAGCTGGTGGTGGCCTACCCCTTCGACATGGCCCGCTCGCCCTGGAGGACGCAGGAGCGCACGCCCACGCCCGACGACCACGTGTTCCGCTGGCTGGCCTACTCCTACGCCTCCACCCACCG
>PVJN01012671.1:0-50978 GCA_004026805.1 Lasiurus borealis
CACTGCCCTGGGCACATGCTTGCCAGCGCCTGTCTCACTGAAGAAGGTGTTGAAGGAGTCATCTCCCCCGCCAATGGTCTTGTCACTTGGCATCTGTCCATCGGGCTGGATGCCGTGTTCCAGGCAGTAGAGCTCCCAGCAGGCATTGCCGATCTGGACACCAGCCTGGCCAACATGGATGGAGATGCACTCACGCTGTTAAAGGAAAACAAGAAAAATTGTAATATTAGGTTGTGGTAGCATTTGGAATTTTCAATAGGCTTAAAAAATATTTCTAGTAACATAAAGGTTGTCTTCAAGTTTATCAGAGGTCATATCCCTAACATGATAAAAATGTTTTAAACATGCTACAAATGCTGCATATGGGTGTGGCCTGAATAATAATGTTGCACTGTTTAGCACATGGTGCAAGTCCATTGTTCACCAGGCATGCTTAAATAGATTGTCCATATTTTAAAAATACTCAAAGCACAGATTTTATAAAATGAAGTTAAAAGAAATCATTAATTGGAATTAATATTACTACCACCTTCCCCTTTAAACAAAGATAGGAGTTTCTTCTAAATATGACTTAGTATTTCAACATGGACATCTGCACTGCAGCTGAAGCTAGAAGCCACACCCTTCTGCAGCCTATCTGCAGAATCCATCTGTACCAGGGGGTTGGAAGCTCAACAAGGGCTGACTCCTGCATTGCTGAATTTGTGGTGCCTGGTGCTGGCCTGTACTGTCTGCTACATTATTTAACAGAGCAAGCTCTATTTCCAGAAACTGCCTACATGATCTCATTGTGCCATTCTGCCAGTTTTCCTTCTCTGAGCCAGGCTAGGACCATATGCCTAAATTGAAATGAATTAATGAAGATGCATTCGAACAAAAGACAGCTGGTCACAGAGTATAATTCTTCTTTGCAGCAATTTCATTACTTTTTTAAAGTTTCTCCAGAATTTTCTCCCCTGTAAAAAACTGAAAAATTATGAATATCTTTATTTTTTTTATCTTTTTATGAGTATCTAGGAAAAAATATCCGAAGAGAAGCTACCAAACAAAGAACCAGTGAAAGACTAATAAAATATATATTTAAAAAATACCTATTTTCATTGAGATTTTTCTACCCACCATAGGATGTTCATATTAATCACATTGAATAGATATTTTCTTCTCTATGGTCTTTATGACTAAAACATCTATTGTCTATCTATTGTCTCTTCACTGACATATGGGGGGGAGGGGCAAGGAAGGGCGTTTCCCAGGGTCCTGAACATTGGGTACCCTGGCTCACAAAGTGGTCTTTTTCATTGAACAAGCGGCCCTCTCTCTCTCTCTCTCTCTCTCTCTCTCTCTCTCTCTCTCGTCAGTCAGGGTGGGGTAGCCAAGGGCCCTATTTTAAAGGGCTTGTCAAGTAAATTGTGATTTTGCTCCTCAAGGAAAACTATTTTATCTGAAGTTTAGCAGTGAATAAAAAACCCTTTAACGCCTACAATTCTGCAATGATGAAAGACTTTTTACTAAGCCTTCTCTTGACAGAAGAGGTTTAGCAAGAGTGAACCCCGCCTAGTGGCTCCAAGGCCAGAGAAGCCAGAGACAAACAACGCCCCTGCGCCGCCTGACGCCGGCCCCGACAGAAACTAACCTCTCTCCCCCACTAATGCACGGGTATCTTTCTAAAATGCCGACTAGCCAGCGAGGGGACTTCTTTCTTCTTTTTTTTACTAACCCAAGGCTCCGCTCCGTTCCAGTCCTTCCCTGCTCCCAACTCCCCCCGGATACACCCACGGACCCCTGGTCTTTTGGGGGCTCCTCCTCTCCCAGTCCCTCGGGAAACACGCGAGGGAAGAACAGAGCCTCCCGAGTCCCACGAACACAGTGTGCATTGTGGGGTGGGGGCCAAGCAGGAGACGCCACGATCGCCCGTCCCTGCCCCAGACCTTTCATCGCCAGCAGATGGGCTGCAGGCGGCTTGGACAGGCTCGGGTGGCTCGGTAACAAAAACTCCCTTCCACGTCGCCTTTGTTCTCCCCCACGGCTGCGCGGCGCCCCGGGCGCAGTTCTGGCCGGGCGGGTGCATCCGCACTGCGGCGCGGCGGCTCGGGGATCGGGGGTAGCGAAGGTTAACCTCGCCAACAAAGCGTAGGGCACTACCCTCACCAAAGAGGTTGGGGAGTGGGGCTTCAGATTTCTCAATAGACCCTGGAAGACTGACCCCACCCATCGGCCACAAAGAGCCAGGGAAAACAAATTCTTACCATGGTTGCTGCTTTGAGGCTGCCGAGCGGATGGCGGAGAGGAGGAGGAGAGGTTGTTGCTTCTTACAGCGCGACTCTTAGGCGGTCGATGTAAGAGAACCTGCGGCACATGGGCGGATGCAGCTCCCTATATACAACTCAGTCACCATGGGGATGGGCTGGGGCCTTTTCCTGTTGGTCCAGACCCCTCAATCTGCCCAGAGAAGCCACGACAGGAGAGTTGTGATTGGTGCAAACGACATGGGATGAGGTAATTTCTCCCCCACCCCCTTTTCCCTAGCATCCATAGACTGTTTGCATCCTTCAGACAAAGAGACCGAGAAAAAACAGTCGAGCATCCATTGTGGGGTGGGGCTGGGAAGGGGAGTGCAAAAAAGGAAGAAAGAGAACTGGGGTTGGGTGATTTTATGGTGCTTAAACCTCAAACTACAGTTAAAACTACCAATATAAGGTTTTTTTTTCCCCCCAACAATCGTAGAATTTGTGTTGTGATAAAATATTTAATGGAAAATTACTCCCAGGTCTTCCGTCAAAGTATGCTGAACTCGACCATATTCGGTGAGGATTCAATATCTCTAATTGCTTTAAAATAAAGTAGGAGAGGATGGGAATGACGCTTAAAATGGTTTGGGTAAATGTGATTTTTAAAGGTTCAATAAGAGAGACATCCGAAATGGTTTCTCTGGTTCCAGTAATTTATTTTCAGACCTTCTTTTGCACTCCTCCCTGAAATAGCTAAACAAAAATGGAAGATGGAAAGAATAACCATACTAAATATGGAAGCACACAAGTGGTTCTAACATGGCAATAATTAAGATCTAATGAACTAAAGAGTTTACTACAAATATTCCTTTACCAGAATTTTATGTAATATGAATCATGTTTCATGATAAAGGATTGAGAAAATACAAGGAAAAGGAATTGAGTTGAGAAGCTAGTACTACCTGTGCATGCAGTTAAATTCTACATTGTTCTGGTTGTTTTTTTTTTGGAATGAGAAAAATAGCTGAAACACCAAATTAAAAAGGACAACTGTACATTGTAAAAGGAAGACCATTTTGTAATGTTGCCTTCATCCACAGACAACTGTGTGATGTTAGCTCAATAACTACATTTCTTTCTTTGTGGATCTTATATGAATTCAGTAAAACTCCTCTGAGAGGCAACTGTGGGAATTGTAGCCAGCCTCACACCGTTGCTATTCAACTAGAGACCGGTGGTTGCTCAATTGCCTCTTGGGACAAAAAGGCTTTGCTTTCACCCCTTAGGAAATGGATTGC
This sequence comes from Lasiurus borealis, assembly GCA_004026805.1. Lineage (NCBI taxonomy): Eukaryota > Metazoa > Chordata > Mammalia > Chiroptera > Vespertilionidae > Lasiurus > Lasiurus borealis. The sequence continues at coordinate 3,527 of PVJN01012671.1, forward strand.
AGTAACATTCTTTTGCTACTTGGAAAGGCTCCATTATCAACAAGGACAGGCTATGCAGAATAAGACGGGACTGAGTACTCCTGACATGGCTAATTAAATCTCAGAGGTAAAGAGATGTGTAATGGCCACAATGTTGAAAATTTGTCTTTTCCCTTTGGTTTTCAGCGACATATTTTTAGGGTCTGAAGCACCATGTACAATGCTCTGCGGAGCTCATTCATTCCTGCTGGGCTGGCAAACAGAGCTGGGCGTGAGAGGGAAGGGCTTGAAACAGCTGCTACATACAGGTTATGGTGTTACAATGGTGGCCATGTAATTTTCTAGCCTGCTAACCACAGCTCTGCTTTACTTATTCAGATTTGCTTCAGTAGTCTTCCCTGGGGAGGGAAAGTGGGGGAAGGGACCCAATGTACAAATTACTTTATCTATTTCTAGCATAATTCATAGGGAAAGTAATCTTTAACATCATCTTATCTTTCTTTAGCAAATAGAAGTATGTATCAGTAAAGAGACAGGAAAATTAAAACAACTTGAATGCTTTTTAAGCTCAGAAGTACCTTTAAAAAATATGAATTAAATGTCATGGGCAAGTTTAAGGATGAATTAAGTAGCTCATTGAAAATATTTCTTTCAAAATTTTAATAATGAAATAAATTAGATACTGCTGGACTATGGTAAAGTGTACAAATCTCCTTTTGGGAATGAATGGCACGGTCTTGAATTTTATTTTCTTTACAATATTAAAAATATGTCATTGCCCAATAGTCTCAATTCTTTATGCAAGTTACACTGAGGATTAAATAAAAGAGAGGAGGGTTCTTGCAATTGATTCTTTGTAATCCTATCTCAGAGCCATTCTGTTCCTTATGTAAATGAGGATTTTTTTTCTCCCTCTGGGCATAAGTAACAATAAGATCTAGGTCAGAAATAGACTATATGAGCACTGATAATCTTAAATATATAAATGGGACAGTAGGGGAAATAGCTAATCTATTTTTTGTTACTCATCTGATTTAATATGAGTAAACTATGGGATGCAAAAAAAATATCTTATTTACTTCTTATTTTTACTGCCAATTTACATCAGATATTCCACTAATGGATTCATTTTTGTTCACAGTAAGATTAGCATAAAACATTTTTTCCTTTTCATAATATTGTGGAATTTAAATTATTTCTTTGTGATCCTGGCCACTGTGGTTCCACTGAATGGAATGTATGGCATACACCAAAAGGTCTTGGGTTCCACTCTGGTTAGGCACATGCCTAGGATGCAGGTTTGATCTCCGTTGGGGTGTATGTGGGAGGCAATGAAGTTTTCCCCTCTCATATCATTGTTTCAATTTCTCTCTTCCCTTCTCTCTGAAAATCAATGAACATATCCTTGGATAAGGATTAAAAATAAGTAAATTATTCATTTGTGTGTCTATACCTCTCCTCCATTAAAATGTGAATCCTGCCAAAACCGATTTGGCTCAGTGGATAGAACGTCGGCCTGCAGACTGAAGGGTCCCCGGTTCTATTCCGGTCAAGGGCATGTACCTCAGTTTCGGGCTCGATCCCCAGTAGGGAGTGTGCAGGAGGCAGCTAATTGATGTTTCTAACTCTTTATCCCCCTTCTTTCCTCTCTGTGAAAAATCAATAAAATACATTAAAAAAAAAAAAAGTGAATCCTCGTAACCTGGCAAAATGCCTAGCATACAGTAGACATTATATACATGTTTATTGAATTAAATGAACAGCTTCTGTTTGTGCATGTTTTTTACTATTATCATGGTGAGTAATTTAAAGGTATTTAATAAAGTATTTTATTTTTTTATACAGTAAGAATGTGCTGAGTGTCTATAGTAAGCCCTGGACCATTGTAAATACTATGAGAATTCAGAGATAGTAGCATGGTCTCCTTTCATTAGAACCTTCCAATCTGATGGAAGAAATGAAACAAGTACATGTATCTAGGTTTGAGAACGGTATGTGTTTGTGTGTGTACAGGAAGGAGTCTTGTAGACTCTATTGAATGTATCTAACGTATGTAGGAAACAAGAGTTGTCTAACACCTTTTTTTTCCTTCTATTTCTTCACCTTCTACTTATCCCTAAATTCATTCCAATCTGGATTCTGCTCCTACCACTCACTAAAACCAAATGCCCTCCGTGTTTGTTGCTAAATTCACTTGACACTTTTTAGTTCTTGTTGACCTGTGAAAGCTTTGTTACAGTTGACTGTTATCTCTTTCTTGAGATACTTTCTTCCCTTGGCCTAAAAAACTCTGTTATCTGGGTTTCCCTCCTACATTTTTTGTGGTGTTTTCTTTTTTTCTCATTCTCGCTGGTTCTTCCTTCTCTCCTAATCTTTAAATGTTGAAGTTCCTCTAGGTTCAGTCCTACACTTTTTCCTCATTTTATTCTCTGTGTTTCATACACTCAGGATGGTACATGCTTTCATTCCTAAGGCTGAAGATCCTTTCTATATGCTAACAACATCTCTTGACATCTCTTCTTAGATTCAGATCCTATAGTAAACTTTCAATATCTAGCTGGTTTTATCACAGGAATCTCAAATTGAACTAGTTATTTTCACATAAACATGCACCTCCTACAATGTTTTCTTGCTCAGTATAATGGAGCAGCAGACACCTGATTTCTCATATCAGAAATGAGAATTATGCCGGGACCAGTTTGGTTCAGTGGATAGAGCGTCGGCCTGCAGACTGAAGGGTTCCAGGTTCGATTCCGGTCAAGGGCATGTATCTTGGGTGCGGGCACATCCCCTGTGGAGGGGGCGGGGGCGTGCAAAAGGCGGCTGATCGATGTCTCTCTCTCATCGATGTTTCTGGCTCTCTATCCCTCTCCCTTCCTCTCTGTAAAAAATCAATAAAATATATTTAAAAAAAGAAATGAGAATTACTCTTGACATATCCCCTTTCTTTTTTGACCACTATAGAGTCAGTCACTAAGTCCTGTTAAATCTACCTTCTAGCCCTGGCTGGTGTGGTTCAGTTGGTTGAGCATCGTCCAGGGATTGAAAGATCACCAATTGAGTTGGGGCAGGTACCTAGATTGTAGGCTTGATCCCTGGTTGGGAAGTAGCCAATCAATGTTTCTCTCTCACATCCAGGTTTCTCTCTCTCTCATCCTCTCTTTCTAAAGTCAATAAAGACATACTGTTAAAAATCTATCTTCTAGTCTGCACAGTGTGGCACAGTGGTTGAGCATCAAACCAGGAGGTCACGGTTTGATTCCCAGTCAGGGCACATGCCTGGGTTGCAGGTTCGACATCTAGTAGAGGGTGTGTAGGAGGCAGCAGATCAATGATTCTCTGTTATCCTTGATGTTTCTATCTCTCCCTCTTCTTTCCTCTCTGAAATCAATAAAAATATATTTTAGAAAATCTACCTCCTAAGTATTCTCAAATTTTATTCTTTTCTTTCTATTGCTACTGCCTCCACTTTAGTAAGTACATTATCTCTTGTTTGGACAACCTCAGTACCCTCCTGGATTTCCTCTACATTCACTCTTACTCCTGCCCAGTCCAGTCTCCACACAATAGCCAGTGATCTTATTATAGTATATATCACAAATTATGTCACATAATATCATGTCACACCAGTGTGTAAATCAGATCGATGGTTGCCTGTTAGTTTTAAGGTGAAGATACCAAATCCTTAATATTGCTCCTTCAATTTTTAAAAATTTTATTGATTTTTAGAGAGAGGAAGGGAGAGAGAGAAACACCAATGTGAGAGAGGAACATCTATTGGTTGCCTCTTGCACATGCCCGACTGGGATTGAACTCAAAATCTGGGTGTATGCCCTGTCTTGGAATTGAACCCCAAATCTTTTTGGTGTATGGCAATGGTTGGCAAACTGTGGCTCCCGAGCCACATGTGGCTCGCAAGCCGTGGTTTGTCGCTCTGTTGACTAATGAGTTTGCTGACCACTTGGATAGGGGCTTAATCACAAGAAACAACAGCAGCCTGTAATTATTGGAATCGAGAGTCTAGGTCAGTGGTTGGCAAACTCATTAGTTAACAGAGCCACAGTTTGCCGACCACTGGTGTATGGAATGATGCACCAATCAATCAGGCCACACTGGCAGGGGCCTTCCTTCACTTTGATGATAAAAGTACATCTGATACTTAAAAGTCTCCTAGAAGACATATTGATTTTAAATTACAGATAATTAAAAATTAAAGTTCAGATAATTTCCTGAGAGTTGGTTTTGATAGAGAAAAGGGAGGCAAATGGTATAAAAGCTAAATGTTCACTTTCTTATGTATTATGCAATAAAAGCATGTTTTATGCATTCTTGTTTTTATGCAGTTTTTACAGTAAAAGTTTTAACAATATAAAGATATTCCCACAAAGCAAAAATTAAAAAGATAGAAAAAGTGAATTAAAAATAATCATCTGATATCATTGCATTATTGGAAGTAACTAGGGTAGCGACTCCATACTCTACATTCAAATAAATAGTGACATTTAAGTAAATAAATAAATAATTGAGTATTTGTCCTGCATTTCCTATAAAATCTATATTTCATGGAAACCAAATGACCCTGGTTAATTAAGGAAAATCATTCTTTTATAGAATATAAATGCCAGCTAGTAAATATGCAAGTAAACATAGAATTAAAAAAATCATCTTTGCCGAAACCGGTGTGGCTCAGTGGATAGAGCGTTGGCCTTTGGACTGAAAGGTCCCAGGTTCGATTCCGGTCAAGGGCATGTACCTTGGTTGCAGGTACATCCCCAGTAGGGGGTGTGTAGGAGGCAGCTAATCGATGTTTCTGATTCTCTATCCCTCTCCCTTCCTCTCTGTAAAAAAATCAATTAAAAAAACCAACATATATATAAAACAATAAGAAACGCTGGTTGTTTACTTAAAAAAAGAAAAGAAAAATCATCCTTTACATCCTCTAATAAAATAATTTATTCAGACAAAGATAATTAGTGGATGAAAACTCAGATAAAATGTTGATGGAAATATTTTATTTATTTATTTTTAAATATATTTTATTAATTTTTTACAGAGAGGTAGAGTGAGGGATAGAGAGTTAAAAACATGGATGAGAGAAACATCAATCAGCTGCCTACTGCACACCCCCCACCAGGGATGTGCCCACATCCAAGGTACATGCCCTTGACCAGAATCGAACCCAGGACCCTTCAGTCCACAGGCTGACACTCTATCCACTGAGCCAAACCGGTTAGGGCTGATGGAGATATTTTAAATAGAAGAATTAGGCTATTACTATCTGAACTCACTTAGTTTAGCTTCACTAAAAGTGGGACAGCCAGACTTTGTCAATCTATTATGTGATCCAATAGGAAGTACATGGCATCATCTGTAAAGTGATCTAGCAGAAACAATTGTGTGGAATCTAATCAAGTCTTTAGATCCTTTAGAGACTCCTAACTTTCATTTATAGGAAGTGCAAGAGATAGAGGGGTAACTCAGAACAAGTCATGAGAAGACAACAGCCAAATGCAGAGTGTGGAACATTGAACAGGGCAAATTATCTGGTTCTGCAAGAAATCAGTGCTGAAATGGAGTTAAAAAGGTGGGAAAGGGGGACTGCCCTATATTAGAGATTGGACAACTACCAGATATAAAAATAGATGTTACTTGGATCCTGATTCAAACAAAATTAATATAAAACATTTTAGAGATAACCAGGGAAATTTGAATATGGATTGGTTATAAAATAATACCAACAAATTGTTGTTTTTATTAACTGATCAAGGTAGTGTGGTTATGTAAGAAAATTATAATGATTTTTATTTTTTTAATATATTTTATTGTGGTTTTTTTTTACAGAGAGGAAGGGAGAGGGATAGAGAGTTAGAAACATCGATGAGAGAGATACATGCCCTTGACCAAAATCGAACCCAGAATCCCTCAGTTCACAGGCCGATGCTCTATCCACTGAGCCAAACCCGTTTCGGCTATAATGATTTTTAAAGATGCATGCAGAAATATGGTGAGTTAAATGAAATAAGGTATGAAATTTGCTTTAAAATACTCAGCAAAGCCAAGACCGGTTTGGCTCAGTGGGTAGAGCGTCGGCCTGCGGACTGAAAGGTCCCAGGTTCCATTCTGATCAAGGGCACGTACCTTGGTTGGGGGCACATCCCCACTGGAGGTTGTACAGGAGGTGGCTAATCGATGTTTCTTCTCATCGACGTTTCTAGCTTTCTGTCCCTCTCCCTACCTCCCTGTAAAAAATCAATAAAATATATTTTTAAAAATTAAAAAAATTAAATACTCAGCAAAGAAAAAGGGGGGAAAGGTAAATAAAAGATTGTGGCAAAAATTGTTGAATTTTAGCCCTGGCTGGTTTGGCTCAGTGGATAGAGCATTAGCCTGCGGGCTGGGGTGGTCTCAGGTTCTATTTCGGCCAAGGGCACATGCTCGGGTTGTGGGCTCAATCTCCAGTAGGGGGCGTGCAGGAGGCAGCCGATCAATGATTTTCTGTCATCATTGATGTTTCTATCTCTCTATCCCTCTTCCTTCCTCTGAAATAAATAAATATATATATTTTTAATTGTTTAATTTTAATAATAGATATGTGGAGTTTATACTGTTTTCTCTTTTTTAATATGTTTGAAATTTTCTTAATAAAATTTAAAGGATATGTTGAAAGAAGAAATTGTGGATGCTAAACACCAGTTTTATCTTCATAATTTATTCTGTATGACCTTAAGTAAAAAGTCATAAAAAATTTATATTTTTGCCAATATAAAGGGCAAGGGAAATTCAGGAAAAGATAAACAAATGGGACTACATCAAACTAAAAAGCTTCTGCAGAGCAAAAGAAACAATCACAAAATGAAAAGAGAGTATGTAGGGAGGACATATTCACCAATGATGAACCCAAAAAGGGGCTAATTTCCAAAATATATAAAGAACTTACACAACTTAACACCAGGAAGACAAACAACCTAATTAAAAAATGGACAAAGAATCTGAATTGATACTTCTCCAAAGAAGACTTACAGATGGCCAATAGACTTATGAAAAAATGCTCAAGGTCACTAATCATCAGAGAGAAGTAAAACTATAGTGAGGTTTCACCTCACACCTGTCAGAAGGGCTACTAATAATAAATCAACAAATAGTGCTGGCGAGGATGTGGAAAAAGGGGAGCCCTAGTGTACTGTTGGTGGGAATGCAAACTGGTGCAACCACTGTGGAAAACAGTATGGAGTTTCATCAAAAAATTAAAACTGGAACTGCCTTTTGACCAGCAACCCCACTTCTGGGAATATCCAAAATTACTGAAACACCAATCAGAAAGAATATATGCACCTTTATATTCACATTAGTTATTTACAATAGTTAAGATCGGCAGACAGCCGAAGTGTCCATCAGCGGATGGGTGGATAAAAAAGGTGTGGTACATTTACATAATGGAATACTACTCAGCTGTAAAAAAGAGGGAACTCTTACCCTTGCAACAGCATGGATGGACCTGGAGAACATTATGCAAAGTGAATAAGCCAGGCAGAGAAAGACAAGTACTATATGATTTCACTCATGTGGAATTCAATGAACAAACTGAACTAACAAGCAAAACAGAGGCAGACATATAGGTAGAGAGCAGACAGCCAACTCTGGTGGAGGGGAGGGTGTTGGGGAGGGTGGAGGAAATGAGCAAAAAAATAAAAAACAAAAAAGGAGAAAGAACTCATGAACATGGACAATAGTGTGGTGATTGGGGGTAGAAGTGTAGGAGGAGGTGGAAAAAGATAGAGGATAATAAATGGTGATCGGGAGAGAATAAAATAAAGAAAAAAAATTATAGAAATTTCAAAGGAAGGAAAAAGTCCTTATATTATGACCTATGGTTTATCATGGAAGTCTTTATTGAGAATGGTGGCTTTTGACTGAATGGGATGGGAGTAGAGTGAGTACTTTAAATAGGGAAAATAATATTAGCAAAGACATAGTATGATAATAATCTGGTGTCCAAACTAGGGAAGGCAAAGAAATTTATTTGATTGGCGCATGCAAAAGAATTATAGGTGATGTGTTACATGGAGAGAGTGGAGCTAATTAACAAAGCATTTTTGAACTCCAGTCTGAAGAAGGAGTTTGGGCTTCAGGCCATAGATAGTGTAAAACCTTTATAATTTTATAAAAAGAGTAAAGGGGAAGGGAACAGCATTTTACTAAAATTAATCTGACAGGTAAGTAGAATAGCAAAAGAGACTGAAGATAAGGGATCAGTAAGAAGGTTACTGCAATAATCTAAGCAGAAGGTGTCAAACCATAGTAATTATAGTGGGAATTGATAGAAAGGGATATATCCCTAGCCGTTTGGCTCAGTGGATGAGTGTCGGCCTGCGGATCAAAGGGTTTCAGGTTCCATTCCAGTCAAGGGCATGTACCTTGGTTGCAGGCTCCTCCCTGGCCCAGGCTCTGGGCGGGGCACGTGCTAGAGACAATCAATTTGTGTGTTTCTCTCACATCAATGTTTCTTTCTGTCTTTCCCTCTCTCTTCCACTCTCCCTAAAAAGTTAATGGAAAAATATCCTCAAGTGAGGATTAACAACAAACAAAAAAGGATAATAGAAGAGCAATCCCTCATATGATTAGTTGGACATGAAGTAAAAAGGAAAAGGCAAAATTAACCCTTAAATTTTTGAACCTGGAGAACGAAATGGTAGTGGTGTTCTTTACAGAAATAGGGACATTGAGAAGGGATACAAGTCTGAGCAGGAAATGTGTTTGTGTGTGTGTGTTGTGGGGTGTTGAGGGCAGGACCAAACAGTGATGTATTCTTACAAGTAGAATGTTACACTGTTTGATATGATAGAGGGATTGAGGGCAGAAGTCTTGGAGGCCACTAGGAATCTGAGATTGAAAGTGCTTATAGAAAGGTCAAGATTAGATGAATGGAGGATGTATATTTAGAACATAATGACAACAGCATTATACACTGGTGGAATGGTATGAGAATAGAATTCTCCAAGTGTAACCCAGAATTTCAAGTTATGCCACTGAGTGGGAAACATAATTTGGGTGTAATTATGTCTACCTGGTGGGAAGGCTTTCTTTCATTTTTATTCATTTTGAAAGCTTGTTATTGAAAGATAGCATACATATGTAATTTTCATTAATCATAAATGTAGAATTTTTACAAACTTAACATTATTACTAATGTAACCAGAATGCAGATCAAGAAATAAAACAGCCCAGCAGGCATGGCTCAGTGATTGAGTATTGACCTATGAACCAAGAGGTCACAGTTCGATTCACACATTCAGGGCACTGTCAGAGTACTTACTCTTTGATCTTGCCCAACTACACCAACTGTAGGGCCTCAGTTTCCCTGCCAGGAACTAGTCCTTCATGGATGCTGGGTAGTGGACTGAGATGTGAGAAGTCGTATGCATAGAAGAGAAACTTTATTATAGACCAAGTAGCCATTAGAAAAAACAACAACAACAGTTCTTCAAAGTAGCCTTACAAAATATCCACACAAAGCAGCCCTTGCTAATATAGTAGCAAACACAGGAGCCATACCAACCAGCCACACAGCACACAGGCTGGTCAGTAACATACGCTTATACCAATTTAGACTAAAGAGGCTTCTTGCCAAATAGTGACATCAGTATTTGGGTTATAGAAAGGTACACTTGTGCAGTGCATACAGTAAGATTGCCCTGTCCTTGCTTTTGATTAGGAACACAAGTCTGAGCAGGAAATGTGTTTGTGTGTGTGTGTGTGTGTTGTGGGAAGAGTGTCCTTGAACATCCGGTGCACTCTGATTAGAATTCCCACAAGCACATACCCAGGTTTCAGGCTCAGTCTCTAGTGTTGGGCATGCAAAAGGCAGCTGATCAATGATACTCTTTCATCATTGATGTGTCGCTTTTTATCTCTCTCTTTCTCTCTCAAAACAATACAAATATATTAAAAAAAGAAACAGAACAGTATCACTATCTGAGAGAGCTTTCCCTTGTTCTATTACTCACTCACAATCTACTCTCAAAGGTAATCCTCACAAAATTCTAGCACAATAGATTCATTTTGCCTGTTTTTGAACTTTTATTTAAATGGAATGTAGTCTTTTATATATGGCTACTTCCATTTAATATTGTTTGCGAAGTTTACTCATAGCATTCAATGTAATTTGAAATTGTCCTCATTGCTGCATAGTACCCCATTGTATAACTGTACCATAATTTATCAATTTTTCAAATGTTAATGGATATTTGTACTATTTCCAGCATTCTTGTACATGTGTTTGGGTGAATATATTTATAAATTTCTATTGTATGTATTTCTGCAAATATATACTTAGAAGTGGAATTGTGGGGTAAATGGGCATGCATATGTTTAGCTCTAATAGAAAAACTGCAAGTTTTTTCAGAGTGATTGTAGTTATGTACATTTCTACTAGCTGTGTAATATTTTGGTTATTCCTTGTTCTCCTTCATTACAGCCATTCAGGAGAGTTTATAGTAGTATTTATCACATTATGACTTTAATTTGTTAACTAATGAAGTTGACATCCTCCGCTTTATTCATTGTCCTTTTGGATATCCTCTTTGGTAAAATGCCTGTTCAAATCTTTTTATTTTAAAAATACATTTCATTGATTTTTTTACAGAGAGGAAAGGAGAGAAATAGAGAGTTAGAAACATCAACGAGAGAGAAACATCGATCAGCTGCCTCCTACACACCTCCTACTGAGGATGGGCCCGAAACCAAGGTATGTGCCCCTAACCTGAATCAAACCTGGGACCCTTCAGTCCGCAGGCCGATGCTCTATCCACTGAGCCAAATCAGTTTCGGCTCAAATCTGTTTTATATTTTCTCATGGGTTGTCTGTCTTTATCATAGGGATTGGTAGGAATGCATTATACATTATGAATAAGAGTGTTTTGTTGGATTTGAAGATTTTAAAAAAAAGTATGTTCTCACTCTGTGGCTTGCCTTTTCACTCTCTTAATGGTATCATTTAATGAGCAGGAGTTCTTCAATTTAACATAGTTCAGTTTGCCCTAGCCGGTTTGGCTCAGTGGATAGAGCGTTGGCCTGTGGACTGAAGAGTCCTGGGTTCAATTTCGATCAAGGCCACATGCCTGGGTTGCAGGCTGGATCCCCACTTCCATCAGGGCAGGCAACCAATTGATGTGTCTCTCTCACATTGATGTTTCTCTCTCTGAGTCTCTCCCCTCCCTCTACTCTTTCTAAAAATCAATGGAAAAATATCCTTGCATGAGGATTAGTACAACAAACAAAAAAACACATGGATCAGTTGCCTCCTGCATGCCCATTGTTCTAAGTTCCTTAGCCCAGGCACAACTGGGGCATGTGCCCGACTAGGGAATGGAACCAGCCACCTTCCAATAAACAGAACGCCACCCAACTAACCAAGCCACACCAGCCAGGGCTCATTTCTTCTTTTGGAAATAAATATTGATTGCCGGGTATAGGCTAGGTCAGTGGTCAGCAAACTGCAGTTTGTGAGCTACATGTGCCTTGCGAGCCATGGTTTGTCGCTCTGTTGACTAATGAGTTTGCCAACCACTGGGATAGGGGCTTAATCACAAGGAACAACAAAAGCCTGTAATTATTGGAATTGAGAGTCTAGGTCAGTAGTCAGCAAACTCATTAGTCAATAGAACAGCAAACTGTGGCTCATGAGCTGCATGTGGCCCGAGAGCCGCAGTTTGCCAACCACTGGTCTAAGTATTTGTTTGCCTAAGATTTAAATGCATGTGGTACATTCTGAAGGAAGAGGCATGGTGTGATCCTGTTCAAAGAGAAACATATTACCTACTAGAGGCTTGGTGCACGAATTTGTGCATGTGTGGATCCCTTGGTCTGGCCAGAGATTGAGGCCAACTGGGCCAGCTGGTTGGCTGGGGGAAGGAACCGTGGGAAGTTGGCCACTGTGGGAGGTTGGATATGGGAGCAGATTGACCACCAGGAGGCAACTCCTGCATTGAGTGTCTCTCCCCTGGTGGTCAGTGCATGTCATAGTGATCGGTCAACAGGTCAACCAGTCATAATGGTCATTTAGGCTTTTATATATATATACTAGAGGCCCGATGCATGAAATTTGTGCACAGGGGATGGGGGTGGTATCCTTCAGCCCAGCCTGTTCCCTCTCCAATCTGGGACCCCTAGAGGGATGTCCGACTGCCCTCTCACAATCCAGGACTGCTGGCTCCCACTTGCTTGCCTTCCTGATTGCCCCTAATCGCTTCTGCCTGCCAGCCTGATCACTCCCTAACCACTCCCCTGCCAGCCTGATTGATGCCTAACTGCTCCCCTGCCAGTCTGTTTGCCCCTAACTTCCCTCCCCTGTGGACCTGGTCACCCCTAACTGCCCTTCCCTGCAGGCTTGGTCACTCCCAACTGCCCTCCCTTGCAGGCCTGGTCCCTGCTAACTGCCCTCCCTTGCTGGCTATCTTGTGGTGGCCATCTTGTGTCCACTTGGGGGCAAAATCATTTGACCACATGGGGGCAATCATCTTGTGTGTTGGAGTAATGGTCAATCTGCATATTACTCTTTTATTAGATAGGATAGAGGCCTGGTGAATGGATGGGGGCCAGCTGGTTTTCCCTGAAGGGTGTCCCGGATCAGGGTGGGTGTTCCCTTGGGGCGTGGGGTGGCCTGGTTGAGGAGCCTGTGGTGATTTGCAGGCTGGCCATGCCCCCCAGTGACCCAAGCAGAGGCCCTGGTATTTGGGATTTATTTATCTTCTTAAATTGAGTAATTCTTTTTTTTTTTTTAATATATTTTATTGATTCTTCACAGAGAGGAAGGTGGAGGGACAGAAAGTCAGAAACATTTATGAGAGAGAGAGACATCGATCAGCCACCTCCCGCAAGCCCCAAACTGAAGATGTGCCCACAAGCAAGGTACATGCCCCCAACCGGAATCAAACCTGGGACCCCTCAGTCCACAGGCCAATGCTCTATCCACTAAGCCAAACCGATCTCAGCTATCTTCTTCAATTGAAACTTTGTAGCCTGGAGCAGAGTTAAGTCTTCTGCTTTTGCAGCCATTAAAACTTTGTAGCCTGGAGTGGAGGCATGGGCCAGCCAGAGTGAGCAGAAAGCTTGGCTTCCTCCATCGCCAGAGCAACCTAAGCCTCCCTCCTGCTCTCTCTGTGGCCGAAGCCATCTTGGTTGGGTGGATTTGCATACTCACTCTGATTGGCTGGTGGGCATAGTTGGTGGGTATGGTTAGTGGGTGTAACGGGGGTACAGTCAATTTGCATATTACTCTTTTATTAGATAGGATAGACTAGGGGCCCAGTGCATAAAATTCATGCATGGGAGGGGAAGTTCCTTAGCCCAGCCTGCAGCCTCTCCAATCTGGGACCCCTCGGGGGATGTCTGACTGCCTTTTGCAACCCAGGACCACTGGCTTCTAACTACTTGCCTGCTTGCCTGTCTGATCACCCCTAACCCCTCTGCCTGCTTGCCTGATCGCCCCTAACTGCTCTTCCTGCTGACCTGATCACCCCTATCTGCCTCTGCCTCACCCTGCACCAGGCTTTTCTCCTCTGGCTGGTCGCAGGCATCCAGGACCCAGACTTCCCTCCCTCTGGCTGGCCACAGGCACCCAGGACCTGGGAAGGCTTTGCCCAGGCTGACTGCAGCTGTAGGAGACCATGGGTGGGGCAGGTGGTTTGCCCCTCTTCTGGGCTGCAGGCACAAATGGTTGTGCCTAGGACCGTGGGGACCATGGAGCATGAGGATTGTCCCTCTCCCAGGCCACAGGCACAGGTGCAGCCCCTGGCGCCTGGGACGGCAGGGTGGGCAGCTTGTCCCTCTCCCAAGTCCTAGCCTGGCTGGTCCCCATTCCTCTCTCATGAGCTCATTTGTGCCTGGCTGGTCTCCATTCCTCTCTCCTCAGGGTTGAGTGTCTGAGCCGTTACAGCATGGCAGCATGAGGGTGTGATGACCATTTGCATATCAGCTCTTTGTTATATAGGATAACCTCTTGGTTTTGGCAGGATGGAGTGGTATAGAGAATGCAGAAAGGCTTCCTGGAAGAGGTAATACTTGGGATTATCTTAAAAAATAAATAGGGCCGAAACCGGTTTGGCTCAGTGGATAGAGCATCGGCCTGGGGACTGAAAGGTTCCAGGTTCGATTCCGGTCAAGGGCATGTACATTGGTTGCAGGCACATCCCCAGTAGGGGGTGTGCAGGAGGTGGCTGATCGATGTCTCTCTCTCATCGATGTTTCTGGCTTTCTATCCCTTTCCCTTCTTCTCTGTGAAGAATCAATAAAATATATTAAAAAAATAAAAAATAAAAAATAAATAGGAGTAGTAGGCACACATAAAAGAGTGTATATGCAAACACATAGACAACTGGGTGAGTTTCAGAAACTAGAGGTGCTTTGTTACATAAAGTGTTAGAAAAGGGATCTGGCTGGAGGACTATATAAAGAGTTATGAAAGGACCTTATTCCAAACTCAATGTGAGCCACTAAAGGAAAGGAATAATGAACTTTGCATTTCACATAGGTCCTTCTGACTGCTGTGTGCAGAGAGAATAGATAGAATGGAATTGGGGGTGGAGGACAATAACACAGGGAAACTAGTTAGAAAATTGCTGGTTTGTATGATAAGACTGACTGTAATAGCAATGGAAATAAGTAGAAATATTTGGTAAATATACAGAGGATTGAATCTAAAGGACCTGGTGATGTGTAGGAATGAGGAGCAGTGAAAAGTGAAGGATGGTTACTGGCTCCAAAGTCAGGAAGACCTGGAGGTTCAATTCTTTTTGTCATTAATTCATACCAGATTAGAAAGACTGTTAGGGTTTTAAAGAATGGACTAGAAAGGTTTGGGATGGAAGGCAAGGAGACTATTTAGGAGGCTATTTTAGTTATCTAAGCTTCTATTAGCCTAAGGCTAATAGAAGGAAAGAGAAGGATTGAAAGGAAAGAGATGGATTTAGGGAATATTTAGCAGCTTGACTTACCAGATTCAGGAAAGACAATAAAGGACTGCAAGAGAAAGAATTGTCAGAAAAAGAAACAAAGAAAAACAAGTTAAAGAAGGAGGAGGGCCGAGACCGGTTTGGCTCAGTGGATAGAGCGTCAGCCTGCGGACTGAAAGGTCCCGGGTTCGATTCCGGTCAGGGGCATGTACCTTGCTTGCGCGCACATCTCCACAGTGGGACGTGCAGGAGGTGGCTGATCAGTGTCTCTCTCTCATTGATGTTTCTGACTTTGTATCTCTCTCCTTCCTCTCTGTAAAAAATCAATAAAATATATTTAAAAAAAAAAAAAAAAAAAAAGAAGGAGGAGGAAAAGCAGACGCCATTGATGTTACAGAAACAAAGGAAGGACAGTGTCAAGATAGAGTGCTGAGCAATATCAACTACTGCTGAGGAGTTGTTCATAAGGACAGAAGAATGTTCTTTGGAGTTAGCAAAAAGGAAATAAAATACAGCATGAGCTTGATACAAAAGGCATAAAACTTGTTTCCTGGTCCAGAGTAGTTCAAGGTCCAAGGACAGAAACTATTATTACAATATATTATATTGAGTGCTGTGAGAGCAAGGTTTATGCAGGAATTTCTGGACAAAGAACTGGGTTACATTCCTTAACTTCATCCCACGATGATGTTCTCTATCTCCTGCCATATCACTGCCTCTGCATTCTTTGTAAAATGACCATCCTATCACCTCACACTGCCTTCCTTGTACAGGTTTGAGTTTTAAAAGGGCAAATTCAAGCAAGTACATTTTCCTTAAATTTGCTAACAAAAACACACCTCACATTCTAAATTTAAACAGGGGTGATGGAGATGATTATGCTGACATGCTGAATTTACATTTATCTTTATTTCAGGGTTCCATACTGATGCATGCATTGAGTATATGCATTGAGTATATGAATTGGTATTCACTGTGTATGGCCTTTAAAGACTATCTGCTGCATTCACATTGGCCAAATTCCAACATTAACAATTTAGATAAGAGTATGATCCTACATCTGAATTCAGAACTTTATTTAAAGCTTAATATTATCTTTCCCAAATTCTGGTCAACACAATGCAATATGACTAAATAATAATTTTATTTATTTATTTTGGGTAATGATGGTAAGAATTATCTGTGGTCAGCTAGCTGACATGGCTCAGTGCTTGAGCATCAACCTATGAACCAGGTGGTCATGGTTGGATTCCCTGCCAGGGTACATGCCTGGTTTACAGGCTCAGTCTCCAGTGTGGGGCATGCAGGAGGCTACCAATCAATAATTCTCTCTCATCATTAATATTTCTATCTTTCTCTACATCTCCCTTCCTCTCTGAAATCAATAAAAACATATTTTTAAAAAAGAATAATCTGTGGTAATTTTGGTAACTGAGTTTCATCTATTTTAAGAAGGACTTTTATGTATATAGCAAAGATAAATATTAATGGATTTCTGTTCCAGAAGTAAGACATAAAACAATGCATTAAGGCCTAGCCAGTGTGACTTAGTTGGTTGGAGCCTTATCCTGTACCCCAAAAGGTGGTGAATTCAATACTCTATCAGGGCACATACCTAGGTTGCAGATTCAGTTCCCCACTGGAGCACATGCAATGTTTCTCTCTCACATTGATGTTTTTCTTTCTCCCTTCTTCTCTCTAAAATTAATTTAAAAAACCACATATAAAAACAATGCAATAAACATCTACATTCTGTAATCTACACTAATAAAAGAGAAATATCAAATTGATAGTACCTCTGCAGTACCCACCAGCCAATCAGGAGTGAGTATGCAAATTAACCCAACAAAGATGGTGGTTTAATTTACATATGCAGGCACAGAGCAGCCAGGTGGGGCAAGACGCCTGCTATGAAGGCAAGGGTGGGGGTGGAGGGAGGAAGCTACAGGAGTGGTGCTCGCTGGGCCAGAGCAAAGACTGAAGGCTCCAGCTGGAGCAAAGGTTTGTGTCCTGGGTGCTGGAGGAAAACTGGTGCCGACAGCTAGGGCAAGGAAGGTCTATTCTTGCATGAATCTTCATGCAACGGGCCTCTAGTATTAAAAATATATCTCTGTTATTGTAATAAAATGCTGTGAGGTTACTCATTGATGTTTAGTAATTTACTGAATCTTTAACAAAATATTTTGCCTTAAGCTACATATTGTAATTTGTAATTTTGCTCTGGTACTCAAGTCTCCTGATGAAATCTGACATTCGGGAAAAGTGATGCAACTTGAAGAGGCTCAGAAGCATCCTTAGAGGAGAAGAAAATGGAAAAGATGGATAATCTCAGTTTTCCATGCAACACAATCTATAATTTGGTTGCATTTCATTAATTCAGATTACACACACTCACAAGAATGCACACTGAACCACCTCTGTCCTGCCCCTCCCCTTCCTTCCAAAGCAGATGGAAATTAGGTGGCAGACTGGGAAGGTTGCCATGGTGCTCTGGCTACAGAGATTTAATAGGAATCAAAAGAAGCTCTAGAGTCCCCTCCCCCAAGAATCCAAATGTGTGTTTCTCTTTTTTCTCTTAAATCCTTGTCTTAATTCCATGTTATAGATAACCAGAGTGAGACTGATTTACTAGTGAACAAAAAAAAATTACTGCTTCCAAAACTGTTTATAGGTGTATTGCTATTGTTAGAAGTAAAATACTAAGGTAAAAGATAAAAAATTATGAACAACAAATACATATCTACCAACAAGTGAATCTAAAAATTAAGTGAATTAAAAATTTGATCAACAGAATAAATTGGTGAATATAATAGAATCAGGAGCACAGAAAGGGAGTGGACTGATAATTCTCACGGGGAAAAGGGGTGAGGGATGTGCAGGAAGATTGGACAAAAATCATACAACTATGGATGAGGTCAACGGGAGGGAGGTAAGGGTAGAAGGAGGGGTGGGAGCCGGGTGGAGGGGAGCTATTGAAGGGAAAAAAGAGAAACAAATGTAATAATCTGAATAATAAAGATTTAATTAAAAAAAAAAAAGTAAAATACTGGGGAATTACAACTGGCCAATTTTTAAGTAGAGCCAGCCATACAAAAGGTAAGAATTCATTAAAAAAAATATTTTATGCAACATGCCCCCAGAATTTTATTTTATTGATTTTATCCTCATCCATGACCTGTAGACATCTCAAATTCAGTATATCCAAATGAAAATAGTTACTTTTCTCCATTATCCTCTTTCCTGTTCTAGAATCTAAATTATTCTATATTCTCACTATATATTCTCATTGTCACTATATTTCTAGTCTACCAACCTAGATTAAAATAATAATAACCTCATGTAATACTTACTATGTCAGACACTATTCCTGGCACTTTATGTATATTAACTTATTTAAGTTAATCCCAACTGATCACTAAATTCTGTCAATTATATTGAAAAATTGTCTTAACAAATATTTACAGAATGAACAAATGACTAATCTTCTGAAGTGTGACCAATTTTATTAGCCAAGGGGCCTAGTTCAAGGGGAGGATGTGGTATAATATTTAGGACTTGGTCTTTGAAGTTTCTTCTTTAAGTGTTACATGTAAAAATTCAAGAGCCACTTCCTGTCACTATTCTCCTCCCCACTCCCCCACTCCTCTCTATCTTCTCTGCCGATGGGAGCAGCTCCCACCATCCCCTGAAAATGTATGCCTGCACCAAGTTTGTCTCCACCCCCTCCTTGGTCAGGAGCACCTCTCAGCTGAGCTGGTCACTGTCTCCAGTGGTGCTGAAACGACCAGAGACACTGACAGATGAGAGCCTCAGCAGCTAGGCAGCCCCACGTCCCCGGGCCTCGGTTATTTCTAGTTATTTCTAGCCGCAGCTTCCAAACCAGTCCATTTCAAGGGACATCGACACACAGCCGCGTCCACAGTAGGGGTGACAGGCTCTGGGACTGAAATTGGGACTGTGTTTGGGAGACTCACCATTGGTTATGCCAGGAACCCTTCTCTGAAGTAACAGCTCTTCTCCTACATCATTCTGGGCTTTACCCTCTCAGAGGCCATGGGGCTCTTTTGCCTGATGGTGGCCTTTCTCATCCTCTTCACCATGTGAAGGAGCTGTCTCCACCTCCCATAGTTCTTGTCTGCCCTGTATTTTCTTTTTCCTATACCTCTCCAGGCAGCCTGGGGAAAGTGGTTGGCTCAGGGTTTGACAGAAGGAACACAAATAAATACTGTATTAATAATAATAATAACAAAATCCAAGAGCCAAAGTAGTAGAAGATAATCCTTTGTAGCATATTGGAATCATCTCTAACCAGGTTTCTTATGTGTGCTGAAATAAATTCGTTAAAAATAATGATTTCCTACCCTACCCGGTTTGGCTTAGTGGATAGAGCATCCGCCTGCAGACTGAAGGGTGCAGGGTTCAATTCCAGTCAATGGCACGTGCAGGCTGTATTCTCAGTAGGGGGCGTGCAGGAAGCAGCCCATTAATGATTCTCATCATCAATGTTTCTATCGCTCTCTCCCTCTCCCTTCCTCTCTGAAATAAATAAAAATATATTTTTAAAAATACTGATTTCCTGCAACCCACTTGGGACCCCTCTCTGCTGCAGAGAGCGCTGTTAGTTTACCTTCTCTAATAAAACTCTGCTTTCACTAAAAATATACATATATACTTGAGGCCCGATGCACGATTTGTGCAAGGGGCTTGGCCCTCACAGCCACGGTGACTGTCTCTGCCTCGGCCCTCGCACCCGCAGCTTTGTCCAGAAGGTCATCCGGTCTAATTAGCACAGTACACTTTTATTATTATAGATATACATATTGATTTCCAGTTCTTGCAACAGAGCATCTGATTTAGCAGGTCTAATTCTTTTAGAAATACTAGTAGTATTTTCTTAGAATTAACAAATTAATAATTTTGGAGCTACAGAGTTTTAATGTTTTGGATGGTATGGTTCAGCTATTTCTAAATTCTGATAATTCCTGGATAAGCTAACAGAGAATTACTATCTAGGCAGTTGTAATCCTGAAAGACACAACTCCCACTGATGCTGAGCCTAAAAGGGTATTTTAGGAAACATTTCTCCTTCTTCCTTTAGATTTAAAAATCAAATGTGCATGTGCAGAAGAGAGGAAAGGCTGCATTTTTCTTCATCTGCCCGGCCTAAAAGATCATTTAGGAAACACTTCTCCATCCCCCCTTAAATACTGATTATGTGTTGCAGAAAAAGGATTAGAAAAGGCTGTGGGATTTTAATTTATCTGCTTTTAAGAAAGGCAATCTGTTGTTTCAGTATACGGCTTATAAGAGATGTAGAGGTTTATTCAAGACAGCATGGCCTGAAATAAGTCCCCCTCCATGATAAGATCATCTCTGGATTTCGTATATTTTAATAAATAAGTCCCACTATTAATTTTTTTTTTTTAATGATTTCAGTATTTCTAGATATGTAAGAGAGACTTTACTCTCACCTCTCATGTTACTAAGCAACATCATACAGTTGCTAGGAGACACTCTCGGAAGCTTGGGGGATACTTCAGCTTTTCCTTATCACCTTGCATACCACATGATTATACTCTAGAGTGTTTTACAGCCTTAGAGAAAAGACACAAAAGTTAATGGAATGTAGAAAAGATGGAAAAGGAGAGATAATGGTGGGGAAATAGAATAAGGAAAATAGCAAGGTATTTAAGAAGAATGTGTAAGGTTGGCAGAGGAAGGCTATTATGCAATTTCCTTGACTGAGTCATGGAAAAACCTTAAATTGCCAGTGTTTTAAATTCTGTATGTTTCTACATTTTCAAAAAATAAAAATAGAGAATAAACTTGGAGAGGACAATCTTTCATATAGTATTTCTGAGTATTTTCAGGAGGGTGGAAATCAATTGTAACTCTTACAGAAGACTGGCGATTACAAACACATTAAACAAGTCATACATTATTCAAAGTTCCAAATTCAAGTATACAACCCTATTTCCTTGCATTCCTTTCAAAAGAGTAAAAAGGGACAGTACTGAGGGGAAGGTTAGAATATAAGTGTTCTTGACTCTTGGACAGGATATGTTTCTGTACAAAAATTAAAAATCTAATATAAAAGGGGGAAAGAAGAAGGTCTTGTGCGGTATTTGGAAGACTCTGTTGTATCTGAAATAAGAAACCAGGCTCCAGGTTTCACTGTGAGCATGTGAAAGGTTGAGTCTTTGTGTCGCTGTGGCATTTACTGTTGCTGGCAACCAGGAAGCTGCCTAGTGATTAATGCTAGGTCCTTAGCGCTTCTGTCTGCCTGAAACCTTAATCAGTGCCAGAAACACCAGAGATAAAAATCGTTGCAGAGAATCCAGCGCCTGTTATCCTCAATGGTCCTATTGCGAACAGTCCACCTTGTGTTCTGTGAAAATCAGTGTAAAATGGGGACTTCACAAAAGGAGTCAGTCATCTTTAGCTTCCTCTTCATGAATGCTAGTTTTCTCAGCGCAGAACACTGAGAGGACTAGGGCATGGTTTAATTAAAATACGGTTTATATCTTAGTGTCCTCAGCTTTATTTTTTTATTTATTGAGTTATTTTAGAGAGAGAGGGAGTAGGAGAGAGAGAGAGAGACAGTCAGAGAGACATTGATTTGATGTCCCATCTATGTGTGCATTAATTGGTTAATTCTTCTTAAAAAATATTTTTATTAATTTTAGAGAAGAAGGGAGAAGAAGAAAGAGATAGAAACATCAATGATGAGAGAGAATCACTGATTGGTTGCCTCCTACATGCCTCACGGTGGGGAATGAGACTGCAACCCCGGGTATGTGCCCTGACTGGCAATCAAACCATAACCTCCTGGTTCATAGGTCAAAGCTCAACCACTGAGCCCCTCTGGCCAGACCATTGGTTGATTTTTGTGTGTTCCCTAACCAGGGATCTAACCCAAAACCTTGAATAATACTCAAATCAACTGAGCTGCCTGGCCAGGGCTTGCTAGCTTTAACTAACACATAATAAAGAGTCTGAGATAAGGAACACAGAAAAGAAATTTTTTTTCAGATTTAGATGACTTCCAGTTCTGAAGGCAGAAAGGACCTGGCAACACTGCTGACAGATTGAGTTGGCCTAGTGACCATAGAAGCCATGGTACAAATGATGGTACCATTTCAAACAGGAGTCTAGAAGATTCTGATAAAGATTCATGTTAGCAACATACCCAGAAATAACTGAAGTTCTCTCTTGAAATTAAACATTGGTTCATAAATAAACCTCACAAATCAGAACAGCCCATTTAAGCCATCTTGTGCAGGTGTAGACTTTAAATTTTTTTTCTTACATATCTCATACCCAGATGTAGATATTTATAGCTCTGAACTTACCTTGGAACAACTGCAAATCTCAGCTGATGTTTAGTAAAGATCATGCTGAGATGACATAAATTAGGCATCTGGCTTCTAAGAGTAGGTCTAAATATTTATTGTTGTAATTATTACTAATTTTTAACACCTAAGCAAAGCTAAGTACTGTATTATTTAATTTAATCCTCAAAATAATTCTAGGAAGAGAGACAATTATATTCACTTTTTCCTCAGTTGAGAAAGCTGATTCAGAGGTCCAGAAGAGTTAACATGCCCAAGGTCTCCCAGCGCTAATAAGTAACAAAATAAAAAAAATCAAACCTGATTCTGAATTTATTTAATTCTGAACCACTTGTCTATGTATTCTGCTTAAAAAGAATATTTGCTCTAGCTAGTTTGGCTCAGTGGATAGAGCATCAATGAGCCTGTGGACTGAAGGGTCCCAGGTTCCATTCTGGTCAAGGGCACATGCCTGGGTTATGGGCTCTATCCCCAGTGTGGGGTGTGCAGGAGGCAGCTGATCCATGATTCTCTCTCATCATTGATGTTTCTATCTCTCTCTCCCTCTCCCTTCCTCTCTGAAATCAACAATATATTTATATAAGAGAAAACTTTTTATATGGGAATGAATTGTGTAGTGCATCATTATGTCAAGGGAAGAGCAGAGGCTCTGGAGTCCCTCTGTCCCTTATAGAATGGTTGAGACTCAGAATGTCTGCTCCCTCTGGGGTTGGCTTGGCCATACAGGCCCTAACAGGACAGTTTTCCAGAACCCGGCAATTCATTATCCTTGCATTTCCCCAAATCTAGATTATTCCTAATATAATAACACCCTATGGGATCTTTAGATAGATGTTTCTGATTGGGCTCTACATTCCCAGTCCACTGACCCTGATAATTCTTTTTCAAAGACTTGTCCCTAGAGCAGCGATTTTCAACCTTTTGCATCTCATGGCACACATAAACTACTAAAATTCTGCAGCACACCAAAAAATATGTTTTGCCAATGTAACAACAACAACAAAAAATAGGTATAATTTTGATTCATTCACACCAGAGGGCTATTGCTGTGTTGGCTGTTGTCATTTTTTAATTTGACAATCTAAGGGAAAAGAGATTAGTGCTCCAGACCAAATAGTCAAGTATAGCATGTTGTAGAAATTCTTGCAGCACACCTAGCTGAAAATTGATGCACAAAGTGAAAAAAGCTGGACATAAAAGGCACATATTGTATGATTTTATTTATATAAAATATCCACATTAGAATAATCCATAGAGACATAAAGTAGATTAATAGTTTCCTGGGGCTGGTAGGGAGAGAGGGTATAGGAAGAGATTGGAATGAATGGAAATGAAGGCTTAGATTTAGAATTTCTTTATGGGATGATGAAAATAATCTAAAATTGATCATGATGAAGGTTGCACAACTCTGTGAATGTACTAAAAACCATTAAATTGTGCACTTTACATGAATGAGTTGTATGATATGTTAATTAGATAGAAATAAAGCTTAAAAATTATAGCCATGAAAAAAATTATTTCCTGGTTCTGTTAACTGAATAGGCCTAGAAATAATGGCACCCCAGCAGCAAAAAACTCCCTTAGCCCCAAGATTGCAAATTTTAAAAATCATTCTCAAACCATATAGGAAGTCAGGGGGTCCCAGAATAGAATGTGATAAAATAATCTATTAAAAATGTATGGAACAACTTCATGGAAGAGGATGGAGAGAAAAGGTGCTGATCTAAGTAACTTTGGAGATGAGTGGAGTCTGTAAGACTAAGGGCAAGAGGAACTGTGTATAAGTAAGCACTATACTCAATAAAGATGTTTCCCCTGAGGGTACAGATGAACAATTTGGAAACCACTATACATGTATACTGGAGTTGAACAATTAGGTAAATGGATGGCAGCTAATGGTGGGAGCTAGGGTTCTTCTTACTCTTGGAGTGGGAGGTTACAGACAAGCAAGAAGCTAAAATGATCCATGTGAGAGTTGGAGATATCAGTATGAATGTTTAGCTTAATATAGATACAGTGTTGCATATAGAAATACTAATAAGTATATGTGTAATATACAGATTTTATATATATATATATATATATATATATATATATACATATATATATATATATATATATATATATATTCCCTTTCTCTGTCAACTGAGAGTGCCTAGAAGCAATGATACCCCAAGAGCAACAGTACACCTATCTTGTGTTTCTAATAATGTTCTCTAATAAGAGGAATCCAGGCTCCTTGGAGAAGTAGATTATTCTAGGATGAGGGCAATAAATATACAAGTTGATACTGGAGCATCTTTTAGGGCCAGAAAGTAATGAAGTGCTAAAGGAAACCCTCACAATGATGGGGGTATGTCAAAGGCACACAGGAGCCAACTGAAAGAGCCCAATGGCCAAAGCTAGAGCAATTTGAGCAATAAACAAAGGAGTATGGATTAAAACCCAGGAAATAAAATTAATATCAGCAGATACTGATATAAATAAATAATTTAATAAATAAGTAAGTGGAGGCAAACAGACAAAGCTATCATGCACAAAACTTTCAAATAATTTATGTAGATGCTCTCCATTTAAGGAGATGGAGCATAATTTACCAGTCTTTAAGTGTGGGCCGTGAGTTTACAGTGGAAAAGCCTAACAAACATTGCCTCATCCAGATGATCAAGATTAGCCTCATCAATGATAAGTCATGCTAATAGCATGTTCCCTTGATATGATGTGATGAGAATTGCACTTTATCTTTATTGTCTTCCTCCCCAAATTCTATGACCTCCAGTCAATCATGAGCAAAATAATCAGATAAATCCCAGTTGATGGATAATCTATAAAATATCCGACAAGGACTCCTCAAAACTGTTAAGGTCATCAAAACACATTAGATAAAAACTAAGGAAATCTGAATTAAGTGTGGGCCTCAGTTAATAATAATGTAGCAATATTGCTTCATTAATTGTGACAAATGTATCATACTAATTTAAGATGTTAATAATAGGGGAAACTGGGTGTGGCGTATATGAGACTTCTTTGTACTATCATAACTTTTCTGTAAATCTAAAAAGTTTATTTGAAAAATATTTTCTACTAAAAAAAATCAGGGCTTCATGAAGAAATGGCTAATTTCTACTAAATGGGAAAACATATTCACCAATGACATATCTGATAAGGAGTTAATATCCAAAATTTATAAAGAACTCATATTACTCAACACCAAAAAGATGAACCCAATTAAAAAATGATCAGAGGATCTGAATAAACACTTCTCCAAAGAAGACACAAAGAAGGCCAATAGACATATGAAAAGATGTACAACGTCATTAATAATCAAAGAAGTGCAAATTAAAACCACAATGATCTCATATCATCAATAAATCCACAAATGACAAGTGTTGGCAAGAAGTTGTAGAAAAATGAACCCTAATGCACTGTTGGTGGGAATGCAGATTGGTATTGGTGCAGCCACTATGGAAAACAGTATGGAGCTTCCTCAAAAGATTAAAAATGGACCTGCCTTACAACTCAGTTATTCCTCTTCTGGAGATTTATCCAAAGAAACCCAAAACACTAATTCAAAAGAATCTATGCACCCCTATCTTCATTGCAGCAATTTACAATAGCCAAGCTATGGAAGCAACCCAAGTGCCAATCAATAGACAAGTAGATAAAAACCTTTGGCACATATGTACAATGGGATATTACTTGCCCGTAAAAAGAATGAAATCTTACCATTTGAGACAGCATGGATGGGTCTAGAAGGTATTATGTTTAATAAAATAGTCAAAGAAAGACAAGTACCATATGATTTCACTTGCAAAATAAACAAAATAGAAACAAACTTTTAGATACAGAGAGGGAACTGATGATTGCTAGAGGGAAGGGGAGGGTTGGGGCAATTAGTAAAAGAGATAAAGGAACTAAGAAGCATAAATTGGTAGCTATAAAATAGTAATGGGTAAGGAAGTAAAGCATTGGAAATCTGTATATATAAAAGCCAAGTAACTGGAATGACCAAAACGACCTGAAGGACCAGAATGACCAGTCACTATGACATGTACTGAGGCCAGACGATTGACCCCATCGGGAGCAGGGCTGGCTGGCCAACCTCCTGCAGCCCCTTCCCCCACTGGCCAATTGTCCCTCTTCCCCGAATTCATGCACCAAGCCTCTAGTCAATAATAAAGTGTAGCTATGTATGGTGCTAGATGAGAAATATTGAGGGGAACACTACGTAAAGGGTATGACTTTCTAACCACTAAGCTGTATATCTGAAATCAGTACATAATAAAAAGAGCTGCGGGAGAGAAAGAGATGAAGCAAGTGTTGTGAAATCTTGATTATTTGTGTATCTAGATGATGGGTATGAGGGGTGAATTATACTATTCTACTTTTGAATGTGTTTGAAAATATCCACAAAAGATTTTGAAAAGCAACTTGCAAAAAACATATTCCATTTTTACGGAATTCAGAGCTAGTGTGCTGGGCTCTAGGAAGCACTGCCCAGATAGATCCCGCTTTACTGAGGGCTTGTTGCCCTGGCTGCTGAGAGTGCTGTTGGCCTCAACCATCAGTCCCTTCAGAGACTGTTTCAACTGCAGAGAGCTTTCTTGCCCAAGGTCATGCCCTTTTTCTAATGACTGACTGATGTGACCGTATAAAGCTCTGGCCATCTTGGCCCAACTTGGGACAATTCTAAAGGACTATTGTTGCTCCAGAGTGCCCTGTGGGGTCGGTGAAGGCAATTGTTGAGTCTGCATCACAACTTGACTCCTCCATCTGCCTGATCCTGCTCCCTTCCCCTATCTTTCCCGATGTTGATCCGAAGCACAAACCTTGACAATCATTGTGATGCTAAACCCCATCTCAGAGTCTAGTTCCCTCTATTTGTGACAGTTTAAGGGGTAGAATTGTATCCCTCCCTAAAATTCAATTGTTGAAGTTCTAACCTCCAGTATCTCAGAATGTGATCTTATTTAGAAACAAGTTCTCTAAGGAGGTAATTAAGTTAGAGTGAGGTCATTAGCATGAGCCCTAATCCAATATGCCTGATGGCCTTATAAAAAGGGGAAATTTGGACACAGAAACAGACATGCTTATAGAAAATGATGCACATAGATACCGGGAGAAGATGGCCATCCGCAAGCCAAGGAGAAAGGCCTGGAACAGCTCCTTCCTTCACAGTCCCCCGAAGGACCCCGCCAACTCTTCCATCTCAGACTCCTAACCTCCAGGACTGTGAAACAAAAAATTTCTACTGTTTAAGTCATCCAGCTTGTGGTACTTTATTATGACAGTGCTAGGAAACTAATACAGACAACAAGCAGAGCTAAACACTTTTGTCCAGGGAAGCTATCAAGAAAAGCAAGAGAATGAGAAGCACATGTAAAAAAATCTGTCTGAATGGTGGGAACATGTGCAAAGTTCTCTTTGCAGAGTTTGGCATTACAAGAGAAGGAAGTACGGACAAACACAGAAATCTGTTTCCTTTGTCAGGATTGAAGAAGTCTTTCTTTGGTAATATTCATTTTTGGGCCTCTTTCATAGCCAGTAGAATGTGTGTGTGTGTGAGTGTGTGTGTGTGTGTGTGTGTGTGTGTGTGTGTGTGTGTGTGTTAAGGGGGGTGGGGGTGGATTTCCCTACTTTCATTTTTAATGCCCCAGGAAACATGTTGCTCATCTGACCTCAACAATAAATCAGCTGGAAAGACTCATTTGTACAGTTTTTGAGAATGTGTTCAGCAGATTTCTTTAACTCCAACATTGACGGCAGTAGAAAATAATGTGCTTGACCTCATTCCACATCTTCCTGGAAAATAGGATTAATGTTTACCTCAGAACAGTAATAGGAGGCTTAATGTTTCAGTGGAGGTTTTTGATGAGAGGTGTTTAAGAAATCCAATCTGTTTGGACTGCAATCGAGATCGACTATTTTCTTGTTTAGCTAAACAGGAACTCTATATTGTTCTCCCTTTAACGCTAGCCGGGTGCTTGGTTCTATCCCAGAGGCCAATAGTCCCGGCCTTCTCACCTTTTGGGGATATTTACTAGAGTTCCTGAAGCCATTGCCAGGTAGGTCACTGCCCTGCCCCTTGTGTGGTGTTTGCCTTGTGAGGGTATGCCTGCCTTGCTGCTCAGGTAACAAGCCCTTCTTCCACAACTGACACTTTCCATACACGGGAGGATGGCTTAGGGCTAAGCAGCTTCAAGCAGGCAATTAACATAATAAAGTGGGAAAGTAGTCCAGTCGCAGAACCTGGCAAGTGAAGGGACTGTAACTCAAATTTCACATCTAAATTCTGGGAATAGAGAAACAATGAAAAGGAACAATTGCTGAGTGGACATTGAAAACCTTTTTCCTAAAGCAGCGATTGTGTCTCTCCTTTTTAACCCAAAGTAAAAGGCACACTGAAGCTCTTCTCAGAACGCAGGTGGGATGGAGGAGATTTATTTATGACTTTCTGGAAGCACAAAGAGAAGCTTTTATTGTTGAGAGGCTAAGCTGGGTGGATGCCAAGAGACACATCCCAGAGGAGCTGAGCTGCCAAACACTGACACACAAAGGGAGCTGACCTAGTCCTTTTTCATACCGACTGCTTGCTCAGAAATTACATCAGAGGACGGCCCTGAAAAACCCAATATGGTTTAGAACAATTAGGGAGACCTTAGAAAAATCCTAATTCTAAGGAACCATTTCAAGGGACACAGAGAAGCAGTGTGTTCATTAGCTTTGTGTAGAACTACTGTTCGGCTCATGTACGGAAACTGCCCCGAGATAGTCCCAGGACTAGCCATTCAGTATCAGCATCCTTCCTGTTCCTTTGAAACTACACACGTTAAGTCAAATTTCACTAAATGCCTCCTAGACACCAACAGGGCCAGGGAGGGGAATGTAAGGAGCATATCATTGTAACCGATATTTTTAGACTTGGAAATATTTTTGAGATTCTGGAGAAATTTGAGGGAGAAGGGGAGATAGGATGTGCCTCTGGGAAGGTTTGGGAGGAAGGGAGAGAGAAAGATCGATGGAAAGAAATAATATAAAGTACAAAATAATGCATAGATTTTTTTTAGACTTGATAGAGTCATAAAATGTCAGGACTGGAAAGAGCTTTAGAGATCATGTCCCTGCCCCTCCCTTGTCATCTGATTGATGAGAAAATGTGTATCAGAAAAGTTCAGTGACCTGTCCAAAGAGGCAGAGCCAGATAGGCGGCAGAACCAAGCAGGAAGCCAGGTGTGCTCACTCTTCTCATGACACCCCTGGCATCCCACCACATCTGCATCTGATTTCCACTTTGTGCCACAGCGATGGCCATCATCTGTTGCTTTCAGAGGGCTTGGACAAAGAGAACCATCAGCAGGTAGGATTGTGATTCGGTGCAATTGCCTTCTAGCCTCCTTGTCTTGTATCCTCACATCCTAAAATAAATACATAAATTGTGTTTTTCAACTAGCTCTTGTTTTTAAACCTTTCATTGGGAAAATATGACACTTAAATGTAAAAAAAAAGAAAAGGAATAATCTCAAGGATTTTTTTTTAAAGTACTCACATTCTACCATCTTTTATGATAGTATGGGTCCCTCACACCTCCCATGACTGTCTATGTAGTAGCAGCTGCTGCAGTCTCATATTCCTCCTCCACAACAATAATTTATCTTCTCTATAGTAATATGAGTCGCAAGGATTTTACAGGATGCTTCCAGGGACTACATGGGCTTAAGACTTTGGATCTTCCAGATAAGCTAGTTGAAGCCATTTAGTTTGTAGAGCATCGTAGGGAGGGGCATACGTGGTAATTGGTATAATATAAAATATAATAATAGCCTGTGTCTAGAGCTCAGCCTTTGGTCTTTAATTATCTCCTTCCCATCTTTATTATTGTCTTGTACTCTACTAGACATACTGTCGCCTCAACTACCAAAAGGCCAATTTATGTTTGTTTCTTTGAGGCATATACAATCAAACACAGAAAACTACACAAATGGAGACTTTTTAGTATGGATTTTAGCAGATGAGTTGGCACCCAGAATACTCCAGGCCTCTGATTTCTATCTTGCCATTTAATGCTCATTCCCTGCTTCTTTATGAAGTGAGAGAGATAATCCTCTTGACTTCCTCACCTGGGTTCCAGAATCCAGGTGAGGAAATACATAAGGAAAATTATAAGATGTTCCTCAAAATTTAGGAAGTAAGCCTGGCCAGTGTAGTTTGGTGGTTAAACTTGAACCTATGAACCAGGAAGTCATGGTTCAATTCCCAGTCAGGGCACAAGCCCAGATTGCTAGTTCCATCCAGTGTAGGGGGTGTGCCGGAGGCAGTTAATCAATGATTCTCTCTCATCATTGTTGTTTCTATTTCTCTCCCTCTCCTTTCCTCTCTGAAATCAACAAAATGTATATTTTTAAAAATTTAGGAAGTAAAAGTGTCCTGATAAACACTTAAAAATTATTATTGTCTGTACAAATGCACCCTTTTGCCTCAACACAAGATTTCTGATTCCTTTAGACATCTAAAAGATGTATATGCAACTTACTAAATCAGCAAAAAATAACTTTTAGGCATTTACACAGGGTTCAATGATAAGCTAAGCAATAAGAGAGATAATAGTAAGAGTTAATGTTTACTAAGTTCTTACAATGTGCCAGGCATCTGCTGGGCACTGTACATGAATTGCCTCATGTAGCCATACAGCCAACCCTATGAGATAGGTACTTTTATTATCTTCATTTTAAATATTAGAAACTAAGGCATAGAGAAATTTAGCCATTTGCCCAATGTCACATAGCTAGCAAATTGAAGAGTAGGATTTGAGCATAGTTTGCTCTCAGAATTTATGATCTTAAAGAATATAAATCATGGTTCCCAACCTCAATATATTTATAATCTAGTTGGGAAAACATAACTAACATATATTAAAACAACAGTAAACTATGTTAGATGAGCATATATTATTAAATGCTAAATCAGATGTTATCAACTATGAATGCAGCAGGAGTTCAGAGGGCACATGGATCAGGCAGGCAGGATTTCATGTAGCTGAGTTTTGAATGGTCCCTGAGATATGCCTAGGAAAAGGATTGCTGCAGACAAGGGGGTCAAAAAAGTGCTAGAGCCAGGAGTGAACAAAATCTCTGCAGGAGAATGAAGCAGCCAGCCTGGCCACAGCTGGGTGGAGCCGATGGAAAGGGCTGGACCAGCTCTGAAGGCCTTTAAAGCAGAGCAGAGTTTAAGCTTGGTGCATGGGAGTCATTAAAGGCCCTGGATCAGTAAAGCATAATTAGGAAAGGAATGTGTTTGGCAGGATACAGAGGATCCATCCATCTTGTTAAAATTTCAGATGACTATAAACACAGTGGAAAACATACTATGAAATTACTTTAAGTTGTTACCAATTCTTTTTTTTTAATTAAATCTTTATTATTCAGATTATTACATTTGTTTTTTCTTTTTCCCCTTGATAGCTCCCCTCCATCCAGCTCCCACCCCTCCCTCTACCCTTACCTCCCTCACGTTGACCTCATCCATAGGTGTATGATTTTTGTCCAGTCTCTCCCAGTACACCTCTCACCTCTTTCCCCCTGAGAATTATCAGTCCACTCCCTTTCTGTGCTCCTGATTCTATTATATTCACCAGTTTATTCTGTTGATCAAATTTTTAATTCACTTAATTTTTAGATCCACTTGTTGATAGATATGTATTTGTTGTTCATAATTTTTTGTCTTTTACCTTTTTTCTTCTCCCTCTTCTTAAAGAATACCTTTCAGCATTTCATATAATACTGGTTTGGAGTTGATGAACTCCTTTAGCTTTTTCTTATCTGTGAAGCTCTTTACCTGCCCTTCAATTCTGAATGATAGCTTTGCTGGATAGAGTATTCTTGGTTGTAGGTTCCTGTTATTCATCACATTGAATATTTCTTGCCACTCCCATCTGGCCTGCATCGTTTCTGTTGAGAAGTCAGTTGACAATCGTATGGGTGCTCCCTTGTAGGTAATAAACTGTTTTTCTCTTGCTGCTTTTAATATTCTCTCTTTTTCTCTTGCTCTTGGTATTTTAATTATGATGTGTCTTGGTGTAGTCCTCTTTGGATTCTTTTATATGGGGTTCTGTGTGCTTCCTGGACTTGTAAGTCTATTTCTTTCACCAGATGTGGGAAGTTTTCAGTCATTATTTCTTTAAATAGGTTTTCAGTATCTTGCTGTCTTCCTTCTTCTGGCACCCCCACAATTCTGATGTTGGTACGCTTGAAGCTGTCCCAGAGGCTTCTTACATTATCTTCACATTTTTGGATTCTTTTCTCTTCTTGCTTTTCGAGTTGAGTGTTTTCTGATTCTTTATATTTCAAATTTTTTACTTGATTCTTGCCTTCCTCTAGTCTGCTGTTGGGTCTCTGTATAATATTTTTTATTTCAGTCAGTGTATGTTTAATTTTTAGTTGGTCTTTTGTCATCTCTAGATGGTTCTTTTCCATCTCTAGTTGGATCTTTTCCATCTCTAGTTGGTCCTTTTTCATCTCCTCTTGGGTCTCGCTAACTTTATCCAACTTCTCTAGGATATTCTTGAAAAACTTTATAAGTGTGGTTTTGAACTCTATATGCAGTTATTTGTTTTCCTCCATTTCTTTTGTTGGTGATCCCTTCCCTTGTCTCGGCATTTTCACTATGCCGGGGAAACTTCTGTGTTGAATTTAGCCTTATGATACCAGACTTGAAAAACTGTAAAAGCCTCTCTGTTGAGCTTGGGATGGGTGGAGTCTCAGGGCTTAAGGGACCGCCTTGCCTTCCAGTCAGCCCCACCCTTCACGGCCCCTAAGTCTCATGTGACTGGGTAATTACTGGAGCAGTCCCTGTGTGCTCTCTCACAGTGCCTCTAGACTGCTGCCCCTCCGGCTCCCCTGCACTCCAGCACCACATGAGTCTGAGTTCCCAGGGTTTTGCCCAAAACTGGGGTTTAGTGGAGTTAGAAGTGACACAGTTGGGAGGGTTTGTCTCCCGCCCACTCATGAAAGCCAGCGACACAATCAGCAGTTGGTCCTCTACGTGCAATGCAGTACTGTGCGAGCCACCAGACTTCTGATCTTTTGCGACTCCCCTAAGTTTCCGTGCACTTCTCCCTTTTCACAGTTTAAACTCCCCCTGTATGAGTTTCGGCTGGATCTGGGGTTTAGTGTCGTAGGATAAGGGGTTCAGTGCCGTTGAGAGTCTCCGTTTCCCTCCCGCCAGAGAAAGCCAGCCAGGTACTCGGGCACCCACTCTCTCCATGCGTGTGTCTCCGTACCTCAGCTTTTTGCAGCTCCTCTGGGTCTCTGTGAGCCCTTCTCTTTCTTTCTAATTGTAGAATTTCCATTCAGCCAGCTTTCCTGTGGTTCTGGATGATGTCCGTTCTATCTTTTAGTTGTAGTTTTGAAATTATTGTGCGAGGCAACAGTGTAGGTGTTTACCTATGCCGCCATCTTGGATTCTCTCTTGTTACCAATTCTTATTCCCAAGTTCACTGTTTATTCAGTTTGATCCTTGTGATTTATGTTTATATTTATTTCACATTAGCAAATTTTACCAATTTTTTCTCCTCAATTCTTTTCAAATGTATCCCCTGCCATTATAGTACTTCAGTTTGGCCACCATTCAAGGGTGAAGGGAGGTGTTAGGGAAGCCTTCATAGAGAAGATGACATTTTCCCATGGTCCTGAACACCTAAGACTTAGCCAAGTTGGAAGGGAGGAGGTGGGAAGAGGGATGGGTGTGAGGAATTGGGAAAAAGAGGCAGTAAAGGATAGCTGGTTGGGCAGAAGAAAGCAAAAAACAAACAAAATAACATATACAGAATTTGGTGTTAGACCTGGAGTGCTGCAATAAAAATAATTAAATGTGGCATTCACTTACTGAAAGGGGTCACTGTAGGGCCCAAAGATTCTAAGCTGGAAGGTTAGTGATCCTTTTTGCATGATATCAAAACATTTAACCAATACAAAAACAACAACAACAACATTTAGCCAAAATGTCACCTCTTCTGGAAGGCAGGCCACTTCCAGTTTGGTGAAGAGAAAAGGCCTTTGAAGTGGTGACAAATTGGCCTTCTCAGTGAAGGGAGCAATCCTGGCAAAGGCACAGAGCCTGGTCTTATGAAGAACAAGGATCCTCAGTGCCAGACTACGCCCTGGAAAGGTTAATCTGTTTGGGGGGTATAGGGCACTGGGAAATGGATCTGAGTAGGAATCTAAATTTAAGAATAAGACCCGTTTGGCCCTAACAGGTTGGCTCAGTGCATAGAGTGTCGCCTGTGGACTGAAAGATCCCAGGTTCGATTCTGGTCAAGGGCATGTACCTTGGTTGCATGTACTGGTAGTGGGTGTGCAGGAGGCAGCTGATTGATGTTTCTCTCTCATTGATGTTTCTAACTCTCTATCTCTCTCCCTTCCTCTCTGTAAAAAATCAATTAAAAAAATATATATATATTTTAAAAAGACCCATTTGGACCCATCTTCAACATTTCTCTAAGATTTTAACTATAATCTTAGAGAAATGTTGAAGAATAAAGTAAACAAAAGTTTTAAATTATTTTTCAGAATCCAGTGAGTAATGCTAAATTTTTAAAATAGCTTTACTGAAATCTAATTTATATGTAATACAACTCACTTTTTGAAAGTGTATGATTCAGTGTTTTAATATATTCATGGATTTGTAAAATCATCATCACAATTAATTTTAGAACATTTTCTTTACCCTAGAAAGAAACCCTGTACCCATTTCCACCCCCTACCCCCAGCTCCTGGTAATTTCATGGTCTACTTCTATCACTATGGAACTGACAGTTTTGGCCATTTCATATAGACAGAATCATACAGGATGTGGTCTTTTGTCACTAGCTTATTTCATAAATGCTAGATTTTGAAACTGATTTGATTAACCAATGGTTAAAGTATATATTTTCAAATGTACTAGGAAAGAATAACAGTAACTATTTGGAAAGCAGTCAGTGGTATGGGATGCTAGAGTAACAATAAAGGTCCCGAGGCTCTCTCCCTCCCAGAGCACGCTGGAGACTTACCCTTCCCACCTCCCCCTCTCCCAGGCGCATCACCTTTACCTTCCTCCTTTCTAAGCTCCTTCACCTCTATAACTTGTTTCCTAAGCCCACATCTTCTACGAATTACCTCTAGCTCTGTGATTTTCCAAAATAAATGTTATCTTACAGTTTCAGTCTTGGTTCTGAATTCTTTCCTAGCCAGAACTCAAGTGCCAAGTTTGTTGAACCCAGGTCCAGTGTGACTCCATCAGTCCAACGTCTGGTGCCGTTCCCACTTTCCCCATCATTATGGTGCCATGAGTCGAATTGTGTGGCAGGATTCTGGAGAAGCCCCCTTGAGACCACCTTTCAGACCCAGACCAGTGCTAGGAGCCGGCAGGGACCCACTGAAAACCCTTAGGACAAGGACCCTAGGCACTCTCCCTCCTGGGCGCACACCCGCCTGCACCTTTCCTTTCTCTCCGACTCTTTCCCCTCCCTTCAGACACAGTCACCTTTACCTTCCTGACTTGAAAGTTCCAAAAGCCCTTCCCTTTCTTTACTTCTATAGCTTGTTTCCTAAGCCCATTTCTTCTACGAATTACTTATTCTAACTGTGATTTTCCAGATAAATGTTCTCTTACAGTCTTAAAAAAATAAAGAGACTCTGAGTCACGAATTATAGTCTTGATTCTGCTGTTAACCAGGTATGTGATCTTGGGCAAGCCAGCAGCTTCTCCAAGCCCCAGGCTCTCATCTGTAAAATCAGAGGGATGGGATTAGAACAGTGACTCCCAGCTTTGAATGTACAGCAGACTTGCTTGTGAAGCTTTTTGAAAAAGATCCCATCTGGGACCTCACCAGAGATGTTTCAAAAGCTCCTAAGATGAATTTGTTGCTTATCAAAGGTTAGGAATTTCAGGGCTTGCATGCTCTTTAGGTTTTTTTCTAGACCTGATGTGTGTCCTATGAGATATATTTATTTACCAATGCATTTTGCCTAGAGCCACACCTACGGCTTTTGGTAAGTCCCTCTGTCTGTGGTCAGTAATGATATCAAATGAGATGACTATGATGATATCAGCTCTGGATGAACAGTTGCTGGTGGCAGTAGCCCTGGGTGCCCCACTTGAACTCACCATGAGTCATAGTAATAACTAAGAGAATTGACTTCCCTAATGCTCCCACTTTGCAGAGGACAGAAATAACTGAAAATAAGGAATGAACTTTGTAAGTAGCATTTATATGGTGTATTGCTAAGCACAGAAATGTGTGTGTGTGTGTGTGTGAGAGAGAGAGAGGGGGGGGGTGGGGGGATGCTTGGGATTTTTTTTAGCCCACTTCCCCGTGGACAGCTGGTCAAATTCCTAACTTGTGAGGCTGCTTGGATAGAAGTAGTTTGTAATAGAGGAACACTTACTGAAAGTTTTGCACAGGCTTCAAGAGATACAGAACACTCTTTAGAGGAGCTTTGAGTTCCCTATAATCTATAGATATGATTCTTCTCCTTGAGTATTAGTCACCATATATTTTTATCTTTCATCAGCTGCCAAATCCTTACTTTCTTTCTTTTTTATCCTCATTCATACTTATTGATTTTAGAGAGAGAAGGAGAAAAAGAAAGAAACATCTATCGGTTGCCTCCTGTATATGCCCTGACAGGGATCATACCTGAAACCTAGGTATGAGTCCTGACTGGGAATCAAACCCTCAACCTTTTGGTGGACAGACGATGTTCCAACCGATTGAGCCACACCGGCCAGGGTGCCAAACCCCTTCTTAAAGCAGGAGAGGGGAAAACTAAAATTATAAACCCGCCTTCCACTTAAGAAAAAATAAAGAAACCTCACAAATGTAAGCGAATTAGCACTCACTTTTACCCAAATTAGCAGGGAGAGCTGCTTGTTCCCTTCAGTTCAGTGACAAAATTAACCTTCAGTGCATGTCTCTGTACCCATTCTGCCTCTTCTCCAAGCCTTTCTTTCTTTCTTTTTTTAATTTAATAAATCTTCATTGTTCAAATTATTACAATAGCTCCTCCTTCCCCCCTCCACACCCCGCATAGCTCCCTTCCACCCGGTTCCCACCCCACCCTCTGCCCTTACCTCCCCTCCATTGTCCTCATCCATAGGTGTATGATTTTTGTCTAGTCTCTTCCTGCACCCCCTTCACCACTTTCCCCCTGAGAATTGTCAGACCATTCCCTTTCTATGCCCCTGATTCTATTATATTCACCAGTTTATTCTGTTCATCAGATTTTTAATTCACTTGATTTTTAGATTTACTTGTTGATAGATACATATTTGTTGTTAATAATTTTTATCTTTACCTTTTTCTTATTCCTCCTCTTCTTTTTTTAA
Source organism: Lasiurus borealis (assembly GCA_004026805.1). Taxonomy (NCBI): domain Eukaryota; kingdom Metazoa; phylum Chordata; class Mammalia; order Chiroptera; family Vespertilionidae; genus Lasiurus; species Lasiurus borealis. The sequence goes on from PVJN01012671.1 coordinate 41,169, forward strand.
ATCTTTTTTTTATTAATTTTTTTATACATATCTCCCAATTGTCCCCCCTCCCTCCCCGGCATACCCCAACCCTCCAGTGTCAATGTTCATTGGTTATGCTTATATGCATGCATACAAGTCCTTTGATTGATCTCTTATCTACCTCACCTAACTTTAATCTTCCTGCTGTAATTTCACAGTCTGATGCTTTACTACCTCTGTATCCTCCTCTTCTTAAAGAGTACCTTTCAGCATTTCATATAATATTGTCTTGGTGTTGATGAGCTCCTTTAGTTTTTTCTTATCTGTGAAGCTCTTTATCTGCCCTTCAATTCTGAATAATAGCTTTGCTGGATAGAGTAATCTTGGTTGTAGGTTCTTGTTATTCATCACTTTAAACATTTCTTGCCACTCACATCTGGCCTGCATAGTTTCTGTTGAGAAATCAGCTGACAATCATATGGCTGCTCCCTTATAGGTAATTAACTGTTATTTTCTTGCTGCTTTTAGTATTCTCTCTTTGTCTTTTGCTCTTGGCATTTTAATGATGATGTGTCTTGGTGTGGTTCTCTTTGGATTCCTTTTTTTTGGGGTCTGTGCTCTTCCTGGACTTGTAAGTCTATTTCTTTCAACAGGTGAGGGAAGTTTTCAGTCATTATTTCTTCAAATACGTTTTCAGTATCTTGTTCTCTCTCTCTTCTTCTGGCATCCCCATAATTCTGATGTTGGTATGCTTGAAGTTGTCCCAGAGGCTCCTTACACTATCTTCAAATTTTTGGATTCTTTTTTATTTTTGCTTTTCCAGTGTTTTCTGCTTCTTTGTATTTCAACTCTTTGACTTGATTCTTGCCTTCCTTTAGTCTGCTGTTAGGTCTCTGTAAAATATTCTTTATTTCAGTCAGTGTATGTTTAGTTTCTAGTTGGTTTTTTTTTTTTTTTTGGCTGCAAAAAGCTTTATTTTTTATTTTATTTATTTTTTGCTGCATAAAGCTTTATGGGAGAGGGCTCCAGGGTGGTTAAAAGAATGGCTAGTAGTTTTGGGGAGAGGCTCAGGTAAAAACCAGAGACACCAGGGGAATGCAGGGAGGGGGGGGGCCTCTGAAAGGTTTCTTGACTCCAAAAGCGCCTAATCTTGAGGGTGAGCCTTTCAAAGAGACTTGCCCAGCCCAGCCTGGGGGCTGGGCAGCCTGCAGATGTTAATCAGGTGGTCTCCCATCTTCTTGATCAGTTTTACCTCCTCATCCAGGCAGTGGCTCTCCAGGTAGTCGCAGACATGAGGGTCTGCACGGGTAGAAGCCAGGGCATGCAGCTCCAAAGGGCCTGGTTCAGACTCTTCTCCAAGGTTAAGGCAGCTTCCATGGCATCCTGAGTTTAAGCCCAGTCCTCCTGGGAAGGCTTCTGCACGTCCTGGAAAAGAATTCGGACACCTCACCTGTTTTGAAACTTTAAGAAATGCTTCATGCCCTCGCGAAGAAGTGGCCCCCACCCTCCAGAGCCATATCATCTTGGTCGAAATAGTAGTCCAGAGACGTAGATGTGGGAGACCCGCAGAAGCAGGTTGGCCAGGTGATGGGCCGCAGCCTCCACCTCGGTGGGATAATTCTGACGAATTTGGGAGCTCATGGTTGTTCAGCAATGAGGAATTAAGGCAGAAAAAAATACCGGTGTGTTGGCTGGTTCTGGAGGTGGTTCTGAAGGGGGTAACTGGATGAGATACAGGAGGGTGGCCGAAGGCTGGAAGAACGGGTGTCCCTGAGTCTGTTCTGTCCAAACACTGTTGAAGCAAGAGACAGATCTGGGATTTCCGAGAGCACTGCTAGTTGGTCCTTTTTCATATTCTCAAAGGTCGCTAAATTCATCCATCTTTTCTAGGAAATTCTTGGAAAACTTTATAACCATGGTTTTGAACTCTATATCCAGTCATTTGTTTTCCTCCATTTCTTTCATTTCTGATCTGTTTCTTTGTCTCCTCATTTTCGCTCCTTCCCTGAGTTGGTAGAGTAGCTTTGTGTGCTAGATGTCCTATATGGTCCTGTAGCTCCGCCTCCCCAGGTACCTGAAGTAGACACTCTTGGTGCACCCCTTTGTGGACCGTGTGTACAGCCTTGCTGTAGTTAAGTCTTAATTGTTGTTGATATCACTGGGGGGAATTAACCTCCAGGCCAACTGGCTGTGAGGATCAGCTGTGTCTATGCAGGGAGAACGGAGAACTTCTGTTCTGAAGACAGCCTTATGAGCAAGACTTGCAAAATTGCAAAAGCCTCTGTGCTCGCCTTGGATGGGGCGAAGTCAGCCCTGGCCTATGAGGCTCCTGGGTCTGTGTCCCTCGGTAATCACTGCAGTCCTCTCTGTGCGCACTCATGCGTGTGCAGCTCTAGACTTCTGCCTTTCGAAGCTCCCCTGAGTTTCCGTGTGCTCTGGGGACCCATATGAGTCTGGGTCCCCAGGGTCTCACCTGAAACTGGAGTTCATTGCAGTTGGGAGGTTCCATCTTCCTCCCACTAGAGAAAGCCAATGGTACATTCAGAAGTCAGTCCTCTGTGAGCACTCTTGCACGTGCCTTCAGACCTCTGCCTTTTGGGACTCCCCTAAGTTTCTGTGTGCTCCAGGGACCCATATGAATCTGGTCCCCAGGGTCTTCATTGCAGTCGGAACTGGTATTCAGTGCAGTCAGGAGTTTTCATCTCCCTCCCGCTAGAGAAAGCCACCCAGGCACTCCGCTGCCCATCCTCTCCACGTGTGTGTCTCCATACCTCAGCTTTTTGCTGCTCCTCTGAGTCTTTGTGAGGCCCTCTCTTTCCTTGTAGTTGTAGCATTTCCACTCAGCCAGCTTTTCTGTGGTTCTGGATAATGTCCGTTCTGTCTTTTAGCTGTAGTTTTGAAATTGTTGTGTGAGGCAGCAGTTTAGGTGTTCATCTTGGTTACTTTCTAAATTTTTTGCAGTTGTCTCCTATGGTCTGTTTGCCTTAGGTCTTGCTCCTTCCCACCACTTCCCCAATCTGTCTTCCACATGCCATCAAAGTCATCTTTCTAAAATGCATTTTGGATTGTGTTATTTTCTTCCTTGAAACTCTTTTTAAAAATATATATATATTTTATTGATTTTTTACAGAGAGGAAGAGAGAGGAATAGAGAGCTAGAAACATCAACGAGAGAAAGAGACTTTGATCAGCCGCCTATACTGGGGATGTGCCCGAAACCAAGATACATGCCCCTGACCGGAATCGAACCTGGGACCCTTCAGTCCACAGGCCAACGCTCCATCCACTGAGCCAAACCGGTTTTGGCCTGCTTGAAACTCTTGATGGTTCCCATAAACTGCCACAACAAAATTCAAACTTCTTCCTTTATCATATAATGTTTTCACTGATCACTACCTAAATTTCCAGTCTCACCTTTGGTGATACTTCCTCATACTATGCAGGCCAAAAGCCATCCTCCCCTCCCCCGCACCCAAAATAAAAGCCACACAAAAAGAAATCACACCAGGCTCACTCTCTCTCTCTGAATACCATGTATTTGCCTCACTTCTACCCTGTTTCCCTAAAAATAACACAGTGTCTTATATTAATTTTTGCTCCCAAAGATGCAGTAGGTCTTATTTTCAGGGGATGTCTTATTTTTCCATGAAGAAGAATATGGTACACATTTATTGTTGAACAACAACAAAAAAAGGAAATCTATTACCTGTATATGGTACGGTAGTAATTCTCATCATAAACCAGCTCACCGACTGGCCACAGCACAGCCTGAGCTGTTCAGGCAGTGTGAGGTCTCTTTAAGTCAGGAGTCAGATGCCTTACGGTAGTTTCAGGGGCCTTATATTCTGGGGAAGCCTTATGTTCAGGGAAGGCCTTATTATCAGGGAGGTCTTATTTTCAGGGGGATGCCTTATATTACAGCGAGAGGCAAAACTGGAAGTAGGTCTTATTTTTGGAGGATGTCTTACTTTCGGGGAAACAGCGTACCTAGAAAATAACCTTTATTTCCCAAAGCTCAGCTCAAGTATCTGTAAGGTTCGAGGTGCAGGAAACGGGAGTTGGGGGCCAAGGCATGTTAAAAGAGGAAGTTTATTACGCACTAACGAATGAGATAGAAAAACCAGGATTGGAGGAGGAGGAGGAGAAGGACCCACCGAGCTGTCTTGCAGACTGGGAGAGTAGCAACACATGCACAGGTGAACACGCCTTTTGAGGGGAGGAACAGGAAGGGGTGGGGTCCAGGGCACTCTGCAGGTGCTGATTGATGGTTCAGTGTCTCAGGGATGTCCCAGGGGCAGATGCAGGTTATGTCATACTCCACCTACCAGTTGGGGGAAGGGAGGATCTATCATTCCAGGCTTTTGGTGATATTAAAAAGAAATTGAGAGTCCAGGGAAGGTCAGGGGGTGAAGGTCCATTTTTTTTTTTTAATATATTTTATTGATTCTTCACAAAGAGGAAGAGAGTGGGACAGAGAGCCAGAAACATTGACGAGAGAGAGACATCAATCAGCCCCCCCCCCTCACGCCCCCCACTGGGGATGTGCCTGCAACCAAGGTACATGCCCTTGACCGGAATCGAACCCTGGACCCTTTGGTCCCCAGGCCGACGCTCTATCCACTGAGCCAAACCGGTTTTGGCAAAGGTCCGTTTTCTGTATCTACTTCCTGCTGAGAGGGGGCATCATCAGGGGTGTCTTAAGAATTCTGGTGACATAGGTGTCTCTAGGTTCTAAATTCACAACCAGATAGATCTCTCCTACCTTCTGGTTGGTGAACGCCTGCATTCTGTTCTGCAAAAAACTAGTGAAACCGCATGAGACAGGGGCCAAAGAGCAAAATTAAAGGAATAGATACCAGTGGGCCTAATGATGGGGGGAGCCGTGGGGTAAGTGAGCGAAAAACAGGGAGTGTTTTCCGTGCTGGACGAAGGGTGCAGCAGCATGGTTTCCCCAGGGACTGGTTGGTGAAGTCTTGAGAGCGATCCTGTTGAGTCACTTGGGAGGTAAAAGCTGGTCCTGAGGCTGCGACAGCATCACTTGTCTGGTTTTGCTCCTTTTCTGGGCCTGGAGCTGAAATACAACCTGGGGGTAAGGATCCTGAGGAGGACTGAGTCCCCGGCTGGAGGGCTGGTCCTCGGGAGTCTTGGTCGGCTGGTCCTGGCCTGGGCAGAAACCTGTCAGCGTGTTCCCGGGGCACTTGCCTGAGTAAAGACAGGTATGGAAGATCAGTAGCCACGACAGGAGGGTCAGTAAGGAGACTGATGGTTGAGCAAGAAGGGTCTCCCATATAGGAGTTCAAAAGGGCTTATGAAGGTGGGGCTCCTTGGTGTAGCCCGGATTCCGGTCAGGGCCATGGGCAGGAGGTCCGGCCAGGAGCTGTGAATTTCTGGAGAGAGAGATTAGTTAGATGGTCTTTAAGGAGGCCGTTGATCCTCTCCATCTTACCCGATGATTGTGGGCGGTAGGGTATGTGCAGTTTAGTTAAGTCAGGATTAGAGAGAGGAAGATCTGAGAGTCTCGCCCGAGGTTGAGGGAGGGCCTTGACGACCTCAGGGCAGGAGTGTGTTGCCTCAGGTTGGGTGGAGGCAGTGGGAAGAAGAGTGGCTGGGTTAAGGGCTGGGGACTGGGTCAGGGAGATGTCAGGATTCTCGAGGAACAGGAGATGGAGTTCCTGCATGCGAGATGGGGCAAGGAGAGATAAGGATCGGTGGGACAGAGATCCTGTAGTCTATGGGCGGAGAAGACCTGTAAGGGTTGCTGGAGGCAGATCTTCAGGGCCTCCTTGGTGAGAGCAGCCAGAGCCCAGGGCTGCCATCCCCTGTGGGATCAAGCTGTCCGGACAGGTAGGCTACAGGGGTGAAGGCTGGCCCTCAGGATGGGTAAGGACCCCCCTAGCTATTCCCTGTCTTTCATCAGTAAATAGTTGGAAAGGCCTAGAGATGTTGTCTGAGGGAAAGGAGAGAGAGAGAGAGAGAGAGAGAGAGAGAAGATGCCAGAATGGTATCCTGGAGCTTAGTAAAAGTCTGGCAAACGAGGGAGGGTGAGGAGAGGGGGCCTACTGGTGTTTCTTTAGTGGCAGAAGAATCCTACCAGCCCTAGAAAGGACAAGATCTGTTCCTCAGAAGTGGGAGGCTGTGGGTCTCATATTGCTTGCATTTGGTCAACTGTCAGTCCTCGGGAACTGGGTGTCAGACAGTAAGTGACGGTGGGGGCCGACAGTTGCGCCTTGGCAGGGGACACACGGTATCCTTTGTCCCCTAGAAAGTTGAGGAGGCCGGCTGTCTGCCTCTGAGACATGTCCAGGGAGGGGCTGCAGAGATCATCTACATACTGGAGAGGAGTGCTGGGTTCTAAGGAGCATTGTTGGAGTCTCTGGGTAAGGCCTGGCCAAACAGATGAGGACTGTCTCTGAATCTCTGGGGCAGGACGGTCCAGGTGAGTGGGTCCTTTTACAATTCTTGTCTACAGTTAACTTTAGAACTTCTTTCTTTCAACATACCTCCCATTAAGTATTTCTAAACATGTCTAGCAATCAATGTTTCAGTATTGTATGCCATTTAAAATATTTAGAAAAGGCAGGGGGAGGAGGGAGCAGGCCTCAAAGCCTGTTTCCAGGCCTCTAACCGCTTGAATTTTAAAACTGCCACTTTTTTCCTAGAGATAAGTTTCTGATAAGCCTGTGCCAGCAAGAAAGTTGTTCTCTAGGAAGGGTGGAGTGGAGTGGGGGATGGGGTGAGAAGGCGCTGAGGCCAGAGCAGTTTTCAGAGCCTTAGAGGTTGACTTGCCATCAATACCCACGACCAAGATCATGGCAGGGAAAAATGACTCTGCAAAGGAGGCAGGACAGAGAAGGTAGCCCCCATATCGACCAGAAAAGAGACCAGCTTACCCGCTACCTTGAATGTTACCATAGGCTCAGCGAGGGTGATGGGGGTCATTGAGTCCCGGCATCTTCAGTCTTAGGCCAGTCTCCAGTCATGGCCAGCGGGGGGCCCTCTACGCTGAGACACAGAGGGCCCATCACTTTTCCAGGGGCAGTCACTTTTCCAGGGGCCATTTTGACCGCACATCATGCAGGGCTTGGTTGGAGCCAGGGACCAGGAGCACTGCTGTGCCCAGTGGCCTTTGTTTTCTGTGCTTAAAGCATTCTCCAGGTGGCATTCATCCTCTTGTTGCACCCTCGTCATGCACAGTCCCCTTTGGACTATGCATGGCTGCTGTCGGCCTCAGAGCTTTAACCAAGGCTTGGGTTTGCAGATTCACCTTTTGTCAAAAACAGGCTTACTCTGCCTGCTCCTCAAGGGCATGAAAACCTTAAAGGCCGTATTCACTGGATCTCGGGCCAGGGTCTGAGAAGGCTTAGGGGAGGGGTTGGCAGAGCAGGCAGTGGGCCATGGGCTGGATGAGGAGGAGGAGGAGCTGGGCAGTGGGTGGCCACACCAGGTCAGGTCTGGTAACTATGTAAAGAGAGGGGCTAAACTTGCTGTTCCAAGATGGTGGCCCCATGGGAACAGCAGGCCATGTGGCCAAAGAGGGGCGGGACTTGCTGTTTCAAGATGGTGGCTGTTTGCACTGTTCTGACACTTTCCCCAGGAGGAAAACTTGTATGAAGGTCAAGGTGGAAGGTATGGCTAGAGGAAGTTGTTTAGGATTACTTATGTGTCTTTGCTCTCTCTAACTTATGCCTCAGTCTGGTTTAAAAACTTGTACTGGCGAATGGTGGTATACAGTGTGGGTTAGTGTTATAACCAATTTGACAGTTATTAATCACAAAATAATAAATCTCTAGCTTTAAAAAAAAAAAAAAAAAAAGATGGTGGCTGTTCACAATACACAGGGAAGAACAAACCAAAACAGAAATCTCACTAAGCTGTTTGGAGCGGCTGGCAGGGCGGTGGCCTCTGCTCGGCTCAGCAAGGTGGCATCTACAGTGGCGGCCGCTGGCTGGGAAGGGGGCAGCAGCAGCAAAGAAGGAGGAGGAGGAAGAGAAGGAGCAGAAGGCGGGCAGTGGGAGTAGTAGAGGTGGAGATGAAAGATCGCTGGGTCGAGTCAGAAGACAGACAGGGGCTGAGGCCCGGTTTGAGGGGATGAAGAAGACTTTGCGAGGAGGATCTGATGAGTAGAACATGAGGAATAAGGAGAGGAGCGGGAGCAAAGGGCCACTTCCCGCCTCGCCGGGCAGAAATGACTGAGGTCAGTGAGGATGTTAAGTCCCACTTTGGGGCCATCTGGACCCATTCCAGTTCATACTGAGGCCATGGCACGTTACAGAAGGAAATGAGGCATTTAGGACACAGATCCTGGGACAGACCCAGCTTAGCCAGACTGGTGAGGAGACACCCTAGAGGTGTCTTAGGATCCGGTTTAGATTGTTGATTGCCCATACTAACCCCTGGGGTCAGGACCCGAGGCTAAGGACCCGCGTCCCAGTTGTTAAGCCAAAGCTATGGACGGGCAACCCGAGGGACAGCAGGGACGTCTCCCCTACCGCCTGGGGTCTGGACGGGGGGCCAAAAGGCTGGAGAACCGAGGCGGGCAGGAACGGCTCCACTGCCTCCCCAGGTCCAGAACCCCTCCTGGAGGGTTCCAGGGCTATGCCCGGAAGGCGATCTCTGACTCAGGCGCGGTTTACAGACAGAGACACCGGAAAAAACGACCGCCAGGAATTAGCAGGAGCTGGGACTTATCACTGACGCTGCAGCGCTGGGGGAGAAGCCTGAGCCACAAGGAGAGAAGAGGGGGGCACCCCGGACCATGAATGTTCAAATGGGATGCTCGCCCCGTCCCGGGTCTTTGGCACCAAGTGTAAGGTTCGAGGTGCAGAAAACAGGAGTCGGAGACCACGGCATGGGAGAAGAGGAAGCTTATTCCGCACTAACGAGAGAGACAGAAAAACTAGGATTGGAGGAGAAGAAGGAGGAGGAGAAGGACCCGCCGGGCTGCCTCATGGGCTGGGAGAGCAGCAACACGTGCACAGGGGAACCCGGCTTTTGAGGGGAGGAACAGGAAGGGGTGGGTCCAGGGCACTCCACAGGCGCTGATTGATGGTTCAATGTCTTGGGTTGTCCAGGCGGCAGGCGCAGGTTACATCATACTCCGCCCACAAGTTGGGGGAGGGGAGGATTTATCAGTATCATCTCCACTATGACGTTTTTCTGATTCCTTAAACCCCAGTGAAGGAAAATTGACCATCTCCTCCTTCTAACCTGACCCCCATAGTGCCCCACTGGACGTAAGTGTGTGCACTACTGGCTCCTCCTAAGGCTCCTTGAAGCTGAGTCCTACTCATTATACTAGTCTTATCAGCCGCCAGATGCATAGAAAAAAATGGTCTTTTAATAAATGTCTGAGTAGGTGAATTAACAATAAATGAATGGTTTTGCATTGCAACCTCAGAAACAATAGATCTGTTTCCAGAAGACATTCCTAAAAGTCTCTCCTGCTAACAGCTCTTGAAGTTGTGGGCACGATCAGACTTAGGTCAAGGTCAGGGCCATTCTTAATGGGAAGCAGGGCTCCAGACCTCCAGCCTGTGAGTTCCATCCTGTGCCCCTATGACAGTCATGTGGTTTTGGGTGACTCAGATTCTATTACAAGACCACTGGCGTCTCACTCAGTAAAGGGAAGCATTTCCGAAAACATAGTCCTTGGGTGGGGAGAATTCTTTCCTCAAAGAAAGTTTCTTAATATGATTTATTATCAAGCATAGAATAAATTGGGGAAAGGCAGGTTGTGACAAAGCTGATTAGCAGACCTTTGTACACTACCAGGTGTTTAAAGACGGGGAACTAATTTCACGACACTGTGCATGCCACCTCCTTCTCCTGGCCTGTGTTTTTCTAATCTTCC
>PVJN01012672.1:0-50705 GCA_004026805.1 Lasiurus borealis
CTTTCAACAATAAAGATTATTTTAAAGAATATAACTCATATCTACAATTTTATTTCAATAGGTGTCCACCCCTCTTGTTATCTCCCTTAAATACAATTTTATTAAATAAGAGCTAGCATGTGCCTAGTATAGTCATGGCAATGTTCTAAGCAGAAGGAAATGTTAAGATAAATAAGATACAGTCCTGGAACTCAAAAATAGGCCAATCTAGTGGAAGAGACAGCATTTTCACGTTAATTATCAGGCAGCCTTTTCAGTACAAATAAGGAACCATTGATTCTAAATGGAGAATGAGAATGTCTGTGGTAAGCAGAGCATGTTATCTGGGCCTTCAAGTATGGAAAGGTTTTTACAGGACTCACCAAGAGCAGAGAGTTTATTCCATGTATAAGGAACAGCAAATTGGAGAAATTACTAAATTGTTTGCATTGATCAAGCTCTTTCAGAGGACATTTGTAGAAATATTTAGTTTCTGAAAAGGGGAACTAGTGGGAAGCCTCATAACTGCCTGCATTCCTTCCCAATAAATCTAAAATGTTAGCTCTATAAGCGGTGATCAATTCATTGACAAATGAGTAGTGCTACCTATTGTGTGTGGCTTAGACAATTATTGGTATTCAATGATGTTTCTTGATTCATGTGTGTATATTCATTTATCCATGTATTCATTCAAAATTAGTACTGGGTTGCTACTGCATGTTGGAAATTTGCAGGCTAGGGTAGTAAATTCATCTCTGTGTTACAGATGCCTTCAGGGCAACGGAAACATTTTTGTTTTAAAACCAGGGCTATTTAAAGAGATGTTTGCTTGCCTAAGATTCAAATGTTTCCAAAATAGGTGTATTTTTTTCCTAAAGTATATTAGATTGAAATAGCATTGAAGTCAGCATAGCTATTGACATTTTAATGCGAAAGGCATATTGTATTACAGTATTTCCAAAACATCAATAATAAACACTATTTAACACCATTCCTTATATTTAAAAATACAACTCAACATTGTTAAATGGGAACCTGACAAAAATAGTCTTATCTCTGTATCACCTATTTTTTCCCCACAGCACATTAATTAAAATGTGAAAACATCTTGAGATATGTGGCACTCTTGTTTGTTTTGTTGGAAGAAACTGTGGAAACCACTGTTGACACACAGGCAGTCTGTTGACAGCTTTGGCTCTCAACATGTTTGGAATACGGCTCCTGCAGCATCACATTTGGGGAAAGTTCAGTGATTGCAAACTTGTTTAGATGGATACTGAAAACACAGGGCTTCTAACCATCTCCAGTGAATCTGAATCTGTTAATATCATTGTGCCTTCCCAAGAGTAGTCAGAAATTAATTTCCCATTCATGCTCTATTCCCTCAGAATTCTACCCAGGAAATGCTCAGAATTGTGAGCATTTTGTTTGTTTTAAGATATATTTTTATTTATTTCAGAGAGAGGAGGGAAAGAGAAAGAGAGATAGAAACATCAATGATGAGAGAAAATCATTCATAGGTTTCCTCCTGCATGCCTCCCACTGGGAATCAAGGCTACCACCCTGACCAGGAATCCAACCATGACCTCCTGGTTCATAGGTAGACTCTCAACCAGTGAGCCATGCTGGTTGGGCAGTTTGTTTGTTTGTTTGTTTGTTTACACAAAGATTTTTAAAGAATTAAGTTTAGAGTTATACACAGGTAGTTATACAAATGTAAAAGACATTACAAGTAATTCTTTGCTTTCAGAGCAGTTTTTGAACAATTAGCAAGAAATGGAGATGCTCTTCCACTCCTGTCCTCTTCCTGGCGGCGGGTGCAGAAGAGAGAAGTTCCTCTGATGCAGGAAACATTCTCAGCTCCCAGCTTGACCACGAGGGTCCATCCTTAGTACTCTCTCTTTTCCAATCTCAGTGATTTTCCTGCTTTCTCTAACGCAGGAGTGACCAGGTCCACAGGAATTTCAAAACTCCGCTTTCATCCTGATGTTCGAGAATCAGGCTTCTGAGTGAGCCACAGAAGCCTCGCAGAAGGAACATGTTCATCAGTTATTTTTACGGGCAGGGGGTGCACAAGCTATACTGGTGTGGGAGCATGTATTCTGAAGATTTGATTATCCAGATTAAAGTAAAATCAGTAAATGGGCTTGCAGACAGTAGAGGTAAGCTTTTAGGGACAGTCATGTCTAGTGGGAATTCAAATGGTGCATGCTTGAAGATCTGGGAAAGCCATCCTGCCGTGGGGTAAGGCATCTGTGTTGTTCCTTACTCACCATGGGATCTTGAAATTTTAGCTTCTAAATTTTTTAACGCTTATTTAATTGAAGAATAGTATTGACTTCATGAGATTATTGCAAGGTAATATCTGAGAAATTAGTTTGAAATAATGACCTGTTAAAATATAATGCATTCTACTCTAGGATATTTGTCTCTAGGCCATACCTGAACATCTTTAAGCTCCACAAATACATTTGTGATGCAGCTCTCATCTTTTCCATACAGGGTATATCTCCTTGAAAGCTTTTATATGTTTTGATTGCATTGTTTAGCCATTCTCCACTGGAACACTAGGTCATCTATTTAATGTAATGAAATAATTTTAAGGTGATACTAGTTAAATATCATCCTTGGGAAAAGTGAGAAAATATCCACTTAAATCATGGTTTCTATTCTCTGCTTCAGATGCAAACATCCACTGAGGAAGGCTGTGATATACTAATCTACCCTTTCTGTATGAATGGAAAAGTTAAAGAAAACAAAAAAGAAGTGAAAGATTGAAAAATTTTATTTTACATTCCCTTAATCTAGAATGCATTTTAGAATGTCACTGTTAACTTTTGTTTGTGAGTGAATTTCATGTTATGAACTTTTGTATTGTGTATCTTGTGTATTACGTGTTGTGTTGAGGGCAGCAGCAGCAAGACAACTGCTAATAAGGTATGTGTTGCTAAGATATATTTGGAAATAGCATAAAACCAAGAACTTTGAATAATCCCTTATAACTACTCTTATGGTGGTGATGAAGTCTGAATACTAGCAATTATAAAATTAAAATAAATCTAAGCTATGGTTATTTTAGGGTTTTCAGATAGCTTTCTTAATAAACTGAGCAAATAAACTATTTCATATCTTTGTGAGACTAAACTATGGTTTTATTTTTACTTTGATAAGAAATGTTCAACATTCATTCTCGGTTTATTAAGTAATTTTACTGTAATTGTTGGCCAATATAAAAAACAAATGTCTTTATCTAGCTATTAATGTTTTGTATATACTAAATATTATCCAAATACCATGTGTGTGTGTGTGTGTCACTTGCACAAAGTGATTATAATTTTAATACTGTAAATGAAAACGCTTAAAATTTAGGAGGCTAACGATAACTTAGCTCGTGATTATGAAAAGCACATGGTATTTATTATCACATGTTCCCACATTCATTTCCGACTTCAAATTTATGATGAGTTTTATGACAGTGTAAAGTTCAAAGAGAAGCTATAATTTAAAAGCTGCCCACAGAAACACAAAAGACAATTTCTATGAAATGCTTTTTAGTATTTACAATCATGGGCTGGAAGAAGTGACCTTACAGTGGCTCTCCTGAGTGTGGTCCGGAGCCAGCAGGGTGGGGACACCTGGGAACTTGATAGACAAGAAAATTCTGGGGTCTTTCTGTAAATGTACTTGAATCAAAAACTCACGGTGTGGGACCTAAGCAATATGTTTTAAGCAACCCTACAGTTGTGTCTGCTACCTGCCCAAGTTAGAGAAGCATGCTTCTAGTACAATGCCTCACTTCATTTAAATGGCCCAACGATCTATTCTTTCAAGTTTTATACACACACACACATCAGTAATTTAAGTAACTGATTATATTCAATTTTAGATTATTTTAAATACTTTATTTAAAATGTATTTATATTATTATCCATGTACTTCAAGCATACATTCAAAAGTAAATCAGCTTTTTTCCATCATACCACTGGCTGAGACTAAGTTGCACAACAAACGGTAGTAGCCACTACATGACAAATATTCCCAGCATACATACAGTGAAAGGTTCTCTTTAAGAAATAGAGCTCTACTTGAACCAAACTGCACCAAAATGTGGCATACCTGTGTAAATTTACAAGCTATACCAAAGCAATGCTGGCTATTATATAGTAAGGACTAAATAAATTAATGAAAGATCTAGAATGAGAGAAAACATATCCTATCTTATAGTCAGTAGACTTGTTTTGTTATGAATATTTGGCCAGAGAATTTACAAAGAAGATGGAGATATTAAAAAGAAAAAAAAAAAAACAGGCACACTCTGTTACCTAACATATACTTTGATTTAAAATGTCTAGTTCAGGTATCATTCACATTAATTGGACTCAGGAAGGGTCTTCATTGCCAACTACATCAATTACCAACTATGCACAGTGAGGGGCTGTGTTGGAATTTTAGTAAATGTGGAAGGGTTTTGAAAAAGCATAATCTGAGAAGGAATCAGAGCGGTGGTCGGCAAACTGCGGCTCTGGAGCCGCATGCGTCTCTTTGGACCCTTGAGTGTGGGTTTTCCACAAAATACCGCGTGCAGGCACGCACATACAGTGCTATTGAAACTTCGTGGCCCATGCATAGAAGTCGGTTTTCGGCTCTCAAAAGAAATTTCAGTCGTTGTACTGTTGATATTTGGCTCTGTTGACTAATTAGTTTGCCGACCACTGCATCAGAGAATTGTTTTAAATTATTCTAAGTGTCAGAAATCAAGGGCCTTGGTTTTTTGGTGTTTTTTTTTTTTAAGTAATTTTATATTAACAGTATAGTAATTAAGGACATTTTCCATTTAACAGAGAAAAACCCAAAAGTGGATATATGTGCATGGAAATATATTTTTGACATAGCAATTGCTTCATTTTTACCATGCTAGTTTAGATAGTGGACCTTTTTAAACATGAAATTAAATGTGTGATATGCCTTTAATCTAAAATAACAGTATTAATAGTTTTCACATTCACATCTATCTGTTTTCACTGAACTGTGAGCATTTTCAGAGAAAATACTGTGGATGAAGTCTTTTGGAAATAAAGCATTGCAAACATATTACATTTATAAAATAAATTAATTAAGTTATAGGGACAGTAAAACTGGGAATACTTTTCATTAATGGAAGGATTCAGAAGTCATTTCAAAACAAAAGGGGATTGGGAAAATCCTTCCTCCTTCTTTCTTCCCCTCCTTCACAGTAACATAACCTTTCCTCCTTTTCTCTTCTCATTTTGACAATATGAACTTTTTAGCTTTAACCTCTTCTTGGTCCCAAAGTGAAATCTACTGTGTGTGCGTTTTTGTTTTTGTTTTGTTTTGTTTTGTTTTTTCAGAGCTGCAAGGCGGGTGTATTTAGAGAAGGAACAAAACAACACATATTTGATTCTTTGCCTCAGGCTTTACCATTCCAAGAAGAGTTTAAGCTTATTCATCTTAACTCATGCACCATCTTAATTTAAAATGTATGAGGTTTGCCCTGTTGTGCTGTTGCATCCGTTGTGGTATCAACAAAATCAAAACTCCTAACTTTCTCAGCCACAAAACGATGACTTGTGAATACCAGGTGAATTTTCCAAGTCAACATCCCAACAAAATAGAAAAAGACAAGATAGCTGTCTGGATGAAAAAGCAGTCTGGCCAAAAAAGCTGAAGTTTTTTATTCTTGGCATTCCTGGCAAGAGTCCAGATGTGGGGCCATTGCTTTAGATCCATTTGCTATTTAACTGAGCAGTAATTCGCAAGCTTCCCTTTGGAGATGGAGCTCTTGGGCATCGGCATTAGCATGCAGATCCTGATGCCCTGCAACAGAGTGGAACCCGAGATTTTCCTTTTTTGATGCCTCCTGATGATGAGATGCTGCCAAAACAACCACACATTTTGCTACACTGTGTAGGAAGGGAATGTAGTATTTTAAGGGCATCTTCACAGAATCTAGATTCTAGATGGATACAAGGCAAGATACCAACTGAGGGCAGATTTTTCACCCCATTACACTCCTCATATACATGCAAAAATGGATCTCAACTTCCAGTTGTGTAACATGAAATTACAGTTTTGTTCATTTGAATGAGGAGTAAAGTTATGTCAGGGGATTGAGCCTGAATGAGGAGAGTGGGATCCTGAAGAACTGAGTGTCAGAGTAAAGGTGATAGTGTGCTGTCTTTTACATGCCAGATGCTATGCATCCCTGAAGGATTATTGAAGTGAGAGGGTCTAAGGGAAAAGCTAGGGGTCAGAGAGTGGAATGCTTGAAATTGAGCTGTGGAAGGGTAACAGTTATTAATAATGGCAAGGTCTAGGGTATGACTGTGTGGAAGTCAGACCATGTCACTTCTCTGCCCCTAGGTATTTTGAAGATGATAAAGGTGTGAAAAAAAGAAGCTGAACTTAAAACTCTAAATATGTATTTTTTTTAATTGGGATTTAACACTGAAATAAATCTTCAGTACACCAATTACTTGATTTGTACATGTGTAAATGACATGCAATCTTTGACAGGCCTAACTGAAGTTTCAGCCAATGAGGTGATAAGATGTTGAATTTTAAACCCTGGAAAATGTTAGTCTCACTAGAGGCCCAGTGCACAAAATTCATGCCTGGAGAACAGGGGAGGATGTCCTTCAGCCCAGCCTGATCCCTCTCAAACCTGGGACACACAATCCAGGACTGCTGGCTCCCAACTGCTCGCCTGCCTACCAGCCTGATCACCCCCTAACCACTCCCCTGCCAGACTGATTGTTGCCTAACTGGTCCCCTGCCAGCCTGTTTGCCCATAACTTCCCTTCTCTGTGGGCCTGGTCACCCCTAACTGCCCTCCCTTGCAAGCCTGAGTCTTATTCCTCTTCTTAAAGAATACCTTTCAGCATTTTCTATAATACTGGTTTAGTGTTGATGAACTCCTTGAGTTTTTATTATCTGTGAAGCTCTTTGTCTGCACTTAAATTCTAAATAATAACTGCTGGATAGAGTAATCTTGGTTGTAGGTTCTTGCTATTCATCATTTTGAATACCACTTGCCACTCCCATTCTGGCCTGCATAGTTTCTGCTGAGAAATCCCCTGACAATTGTATAGGTGCTCTATTATAGGAAACTAACTGTTTTTCTCTTGCTGATTTTAATATTCTCTCTTTGTCTTTTGCTCTTGACATTTTAATTATGATGTGTCTTGGTGTGGTCCTCTTTGTATTCCTTTTGTTTGGGGTTCTGTATGCTTCCTGGACTAGTAAGTCTATTTCTTTTACCAGGTGAGGGAAGTTTTCAGTCATTATTTCTTCAACTAGATTTTTCAGTATCTTGCTCTCTCTCTTCTTCTGGCACCCCTCATAATTCTGATGTTGGTATGCTTGAAGTTGTCCCAGAGGCTCCTTACACTATCTTCAAAGTTTTAGATTCTTTTTTCCTTTTGCTTTTTCAGTTGACTGTTTTCTGCTTCTTTGTATTTCAAATCTTTGACTTGATTCTTGCATTTCTCTAGTCTGCTGTTAGAGAATTATTTTTATTTATTTCAGTCAGTGTATGTTTAATTTCTAGTTGGTCATTTTTCATATCCTCGAGGTTCTCGCTAAATGTATCCATATTTTCTAGAAAATTCTGGAAAAAATTTATAACCATGATTTTGAATTCTATATCCAGTTGTTTGTTTTCCTCCATTTAGTTCGTGATCTGTTTCTTTGTCTCCACATTTTTGCTGCTTCCCTGAGTAGCTATGTGTGCTAGGTGTCCTATGTGGCCCCATAGGTCCGCCTCCCCAGTTACCAGAGGTGGATACACTTGGTGCACCCCTTTGTGGACTGTGTGTACAGCCTTGTTGTAGTTAAGTCTTGATTGTTGTTGGTATCACTGGGAGGAATTGACCTCCAGGCCAATTGGCTGTGAGAATCAGTTTTGTCTATGCAAGGAGAATTTCTGTACTGGAGACAGACTTATGAGATAAGACTTGCAAAATTGCAAAAGCCTCTGTGCTTGGGTTAGATGAGGCAGTGTCTTAAGGCTCAGTAGACAGCCTTGATTTCTCTCAGCCCTGCTCTATGAGGCCCCTGGGTTTCAGTATCCCTCAGTAATCGCTGCAGTCCTCTCTCTGTGCACTGGTGTGCTTGCCTCCAGACCTCTGCCTTTCACAGCTCCCCTGAGTTTCATGCACTCCAGGGACCTGTATGAGTGTGGGTCCCCAGGGGCTCGCATGAAACTGGTGTTCAGTGCAGTCAGAACTGGAATTCTGCCCAGTCGGGAGGTTCCGTCTTTCTCCCACTAGAGTAGTGGTTCTTAACCTTCCTAATGCCGTGACCCTTTAAGACAACTACTCATGTGGTCGTGACCCACAACCATAAAATTATTTCTGTTGCTACTTCATAACTATAATTTTGTTACTGTTATGAACTGTAATTTTGTTACTGTTATGAACTGTAATGTAAATACCTGATATGCAGGATGTATTTTCGTACAAATTGAACATAATTAAAGCATAGTGATTAATCACAAAAACAATATATAATTATATATTGTGAAATATTTATTTCTAATTACAAATAAATGAAATTTTGTCTTGAATCGTGGTGTAGCATGGGTAACAGTCTTCATATGACAACAGTAAACTACATTGCTACATTTTGCTTCACCGAGGTGCGGTGTGTTGGTTCCTAAGACTATGGGAAATAGGTGTTTTTCAATAGTCTTAGGTGACTCCTGTGAAAGGGTCGTTCAACCCCCAAAGGGGTCACAACCCACAGGTTGAGAACTGCTGCACTAGAGAAAGCCAGCGGTACACTCAGAAGTAAGTCCTCTCTGTGAGCGCCTCCAGATCTTTGCCTTTCGTGATTCCTCTAAGTTTCTTTGCACTCCTCTCTTTTCCTAACAGTCCAGACTCCCCCTGTATGAGTCTCATCTGGAATTGGGGTTCAGTGCAGTCGGGATTTTCTGTCTCCTTGAGCTAGAGGAAGCCAGCCAGGTACTCAGCTGCCCATCCTTTTCACATGCATGTCTCCATACTTCAGCTTTTTGCAGCTCCTCTGAGTCTCTTTGAGCCCCTCTCTTTACTGCTAGTTGTAGAATTTCCACTCAGCCAGCTTTTCCTGTGGTTGTGGATGATGTCTGTTCTGTCCTATAGCTGGAGTGTGAGGCAGCAGTTTAGGTGTTCACCTATGCCACCATCTTTGTTTCTTCCCTCTGTCATTTTTTAGCAAAGAACATGTATTGTTCTGAACTTCAAGAGGAAGATATGGAGAGCTTGAAGCAGGATAGAGATAGATATTGGGGGTCAGACCATCTGAGACCCAAGTTTGCTCGGTTGCTCTGGGCCTCAGATTTCTCTTTCGTAATAACAATAGTAATGCCGATTATAGCATGCTTATGAGGATTATAGACACCATGTGTATAGCATCTTATATAGCACTTGGGTAAGTCAAGAGTTCAACTTTACTGAGATGTATTCATGGTCATTATTCCATATTATGCTGGACATGGGTTGGGGTCCCTCGGTTTATGAGGTATTATTTATGCCTTTAAGAAGTCACCATCTAGTGGAAAGATTCATCTTTCTTAATGTGTATTTACTGAACACTTTTTACATGTGGTCAGCAGTGCCCTTGTTGCTATGAGCACGCAGTGAACAAGATATGACCAGATCTTTCAACTCATGGAGCTTACATTCTGATTTCTTCATTTTGTAATCCTTAACACAGTTTAAATGATTCTTATTACTAATATACGAAGTATTGTTGGCTCTACCTCTCAAATGTGTATTTATTAAACTTTGAATAAAAGTGTTAGAAAGGCATTTCTTAGTAAAGAGTGCAAATTAGCCCTAACTGGTTTGGCTTAGTGGATAGATTGTCAGCCTGTGGACTGAAGGGTCCCAGGTTTGATTCTGGTCAAGGGCATGTAACTTAGTTGCAGGCACATCCCCAGTAGTGGGTGTGTAGGAGGCAGCTGTTCGATATTTCCCTCGCATCAATGTTTCTAACTATCCGTCTCCCTTCCTCTATGTAAAAAAATAATAATAATAATAATAAAATATATTTTTTAAAAAAGAGTGCAAATTAATTCTGACAAAATAACTTGAAGTAAACTTTTCTATGAATAGATATCAAGAGTCTTGCCCTGGCTGGCATTTCTCAGAAGTTTGAGCATGCTCCTTCTCTGCCCTCTCACCTCCCAGACACCGGAAAATCTGGGGTTTGATTCTTGGTCAAGGGCAAGTACCTTGGCTGCAGGTTTTATCTACAATTGTGGTTGAGGCCCGTGTAGGAGATAACCAATCAATGTATCCCTCTCACATTGCTGTTTCTCTCTTTTTCCTCTTTCTTCACCTTCACCAGGAAGAGCATCATAAAGAGAAAGTGAAAGTGCCCTACGCATAGACATTAGTGTCATGTCAAAATGTATGTTGTATGAAGTGGGTGACCTAGAGAAACATAAAGAGAGTTATGCATATTGTTATGTTGTCCAAGAGGGCATTTATGGGGAACTGGAATTGTGCAAATCTCTGTGAGAATGTGGCCTATAAAATATTATGTTTTAGCAAGTTATTCCATCTGTAAGCAATGTGCATGAAATGTGTTTTGTTAAAATAAAGGAAATTGAATTCAAAGGGTGCACTAAAAGTTATCCTATCAGCATGAACATCAACCTACAAATTGGATGCAGTCTTTCCCATATTTTATATTTTTCAACATTATGACCATTTCTCCTATTCATGAATCTGTCTGCCAATGCTATAAGCCTGTGTTATTTTAAAACTTTTCAAGTTATTTGACAGACAGGGTAGGATAGGGATAGATTGGGTGGTTAAGTTATATGGATACATGCACTGGTATTAAATTTACCTCAAATCAGAGCATAGAGCCTCTGAATGGCAAAATTATTTTTAAAATGGCTGGCAGACCTAAAAAGAATGCAGACACAGTTCTGGAAAGCTCTAATAAAAAGTACTGAGGCTTGTTGTGGGGGGAAATGGTTTTCACAATAAACATTTGTAGTGATTGCTTTTCAGGATTGAATAGCAGAACCAATATGGTTGTGCTATGTTTTCTCTGGTCTGGGTGTTTCAGACAGTTATATCATTGGGAACAAATTATCCTTATTTATAGCATGGGCAGGGTCTTGTCTAGTTGTGTGTAGTAAAAATAAACATAAAGAGTAGACTTAAAGATACAAAAGGAAACAAAAAGATATACAAACATCTATAGCCTCCTAAAATATATATACCCTAGTCACATTTCCTTTCTAAAGGTGGTGGAAAATGAGAGTTTGATTCTTCCTGAATGCTTTTCTGCTTTGGGCACCTTTTGGTTTGCTTTTTAAACAGACACTGTTCAGATGTCTGACTCCGGAAGCAGATGGCATATGTTCTCTTCTCACTAAGCCCACTTTTGAGGGACATCTCGGAGGACAGGACTCTGTTAATTGGTACTGCCCCCATTTCTACAGGAGGGTGCCTGGGGGCAGCACCCAGAGACAAAAGCTTTGCCCTAGCTGGCTCAGCTCAGTAGATGGAGCATTGGCCTGCAGATGTAAGGGTCTGGGTTTTGATTCTGGTCAAGGGCACCTATTTTGCAGACCTCTCCCCAGCCATTCCCTGGTCAAGGTGCATGCAGGAGGCAACCAATTGATGTGTTTCTCTCGCATAGATATTTCTTTGTCTTTCCGTCTCTCTTCCACTTTCTCTAAAAAATCAATGGAAAAATATCCTCTGATGAGGATTAAAACAAACAGAACAGAGATGCAGGACTTTGTTACCTGTCCAAGCTAAGAAGAGGAGGTAATTGAAAAATTAACTAAAAGGGACAATTGAGATTTCTAATCTGTTTTATTGTTTCCCTAGAGTCCCAATACACAAATTCATGCACCAGTGGGGTCCCTCAGCCTGGCCTGTGGGATTGGGCTGAAACCAGCTCTCCAACATTTTCTGAGGGGTCCCAGATTACGAGAGGGCACAGGTCACGCCCAGGGACCTCACTGTTTTATGACCAGGGTCAGAGAGAGACTTAAGAGGTTGGCCAGCCAGGGAGGTACTGCAGGAGGGTTCCAGGGTGTGTCTAGCCCATCTCGCTCAGTCCTGATCAGCCAGACCACAACAGCAAACTAACCTATCAGTCAGAGCATCCGCTCCCTAGTGGTCAATGCATGTCATAGTGAGTGGTTGAGAGGACTTAGCATATCATTAACTTATTATACTTTGATTGGTTGAATGGCTGACTGGTAGACTAGACACTTAACATATCAGGCTTTTATTATATAGGATGTTGCTTTATGTGAGAGCTCATTTGGGAAGTCTTATATGTTTTAAATGCTATAATAGTAGAAATCTGAAAGAGAAGGGATACATAGATAAACAAAGGTATAGTCCCTCTGTTGGGGAGAAATAGAATATTGAGGACCATCTACAATTATAAGAAATATTAATGATGCTTTGTTAACCATGAGGGTTCTGAAAAAACGCTTTTTTTTTTTAACCTGGCTGGGAATCATATACCCTGGGACATAGGAGCTAACATTAGAATGCATTCCTTCCTCCTGTCCCAAGAACTACCTATCATTATGGAAAGATAATTACAACCTCATGGTTAAAATGATCTAGTCCTGGAGGCACCCTCTCTTTACAACCCCTAGACCCTATTACCTATAATCTTGTCCTTCTGTGATGCCCCACCTCCAGTCCACATACTTGTAACCTGTAGTGATTATCTGGTAACTATACTTCCATACCTGTAATTCCTCTTTCCCACGTATCTTTGTCCTTCTACCCAATATAAGCAGCTGACTTATGGTGGGGTGCAGAGAGGATTTATGGGATAACCTGCTACTCTCCCATATGCTGGAATTATGGCTATAAGTGCTTATATATGATTCAGCCCTGTCTCTGCTTAATTGGCTCAAGTAGCGACGGCAGCCAGATCCCTTGGTTGTTCAGTTATACTTCCTTGATCTTTTTCTTCATTTATACATTCATTTCTTTGACCACCTTGTAAGCATCCTCCATGCTAAACAAATACATCTACTGATAATTTCACACCTTAAAAGTTTGTATTTTTCTGATTTTAATAACTTTATTTTCTGAACAGTTTTCTTCACTGTCTAGAATAAATGAATGATTAGGGTGATTTTCTGAGATTGTAATAGGTCCTGAACAAATTTAAAAATTATCTCCATAGTCTCCTCTGTGTTGCTTATTTTTTGCCTCTTTGACTAGGTAGTTACTTAGGGGCTATACTTTCAATTTCCAATTACTTTTTTTTTCGTTTAATTTTTGTTATTAATTATAACAGTTATTTTTGCATCCTAAATAAAGAGTATAAAAGAGAAATTGAAATATCATACATTTATCATTCTATTGTTTACACATTATCTCCTATTATCTCCTATTATCTTGTTTTTCCAAAATATGGGAATTTTTTTAATGTTTTTTTTTCCTCTATTTTGTTTTGCTTTGTTTTCTCATCACCTAAGCTATTTAAGTGTGGATAATTAGCTATTATTTTGACTGTTGGTAATTTAGAAACTTCTAAAACAAAACTTCTATGTCTAATTATCAAAATAAAGCAAACACATGAAATAATTTTGAAAGTCATTTACAGAAGAAAGAAATGTGATGAAATGAAAAAAATAGAACTGGTGGGCAAAACCCAGTAATCTAACCAATAGGTAATAAATATTACTTTGGTAGATAACAGAAAAACCCGATAAAGAAATAGTGATTTATAATATAGTAGAAAACTTGTTTTATTTATTTATTTGTTTGTTTGTTTGTTTGTTTGTTTGTTTATATCTGAGTTTAACAATGTCTATTTGAGAAACTTCCAAACCTTTAGAATGAGTTTATTTGAGCAAAAGTAATGGCATCTGCAGGGAAGTAAAATCTCTGTGAATTGATAAATGCTCTGAAGATGGCAGTTTTCAAGTTTATTTTCTACATTATAATCAAACGAGAGGCATAAGGATGGTTATGTGAAATCCATTGGTGGTAAACTAGTGAGATAGGAGAAAACAAAGCCAGAAATTCTGTGAGATTGGACAAAGAGCAAAACAGAGAAACAAATACTTCTTTTACATTGGTGGATGAGTATAGGATAGTTAGGGATTAACATGTATGGCACACAGAGATGGCATGCAGAGAACAAGATAATAATGAGGAGTTCTATGGTCTGCTCTAGTGGAAGATTGTTGCCTCAGGGATCTAGGAAAAAAAAAGGTTTACTCTGAAGTTCTAGATAAATGTTATCACAGATGCAAAAAGACAATAGACAGGATTGGTTAAGGTAAAGATTGACCTTTGTCAAAGAAGACATAGACCTAGGATATAACTACCCATCATAATTCACTTTTAATTAAGAAATTTTAATTCCAGATCATCCTATATGGTTATTTTAGTCTCTGAGTTTGTAAGGCTGCCATGCAGACCACCTCTGAACTTATCAGGTTTAATATGTGGCCCCTTTTTCATCCACAGCAATTAAGAGTTTTATCTACTCCCAACTAAGCTTTTATTATCACTTATTTAGTATTCATTGCACCCATTATATTTTAAAGTAATGTGATTCTGAATGAACCATGAAACAAAGGCCCCAAAGTCTGACCTCTGTATATGGGAAGGAAAATTAAATTTTGAATTTAGCTTACTTAGATTAATATTGAGATTATTTTACCTATTCTAGAGCAGCTTCTCCTACTTTTACTCCTTAATTTGCATTTGATTTTTTTAAAACAAGAACATAATGAATCTTAAAGAGGAGAAAAATGGAATGAAATATTTGCAAGTCATATGATTTGTATACAGGATACATAAACCTTAACAATAAAAAGACAACTCACTTGAAAAAATGGACAGAATATTAAACAGTTTTTCAAAGAATATATACAAATGGCCAATATAAGAGCTATTCACATTATTATCCAATAGTAAAATGCATATCAAATCCACAGTAAATTAACTCTTCCTACCCATTAAGATTGCTGTTGTAGGGGAGGAAATATTCTTTTTTTCTTCTTACCTTTCTAAATTATTCTCCCTGCACTGGTGGTCAAATTAACATGAAACAGAATGACAGGAGAAAATTACTAAACTTATGTATGTAAATATAGAAGTGGCATAAAAGTATGGGGTTCCAGTACAAATGGGGAAGTTAAAGCATCTATGTCATTTTGTGCTGAGCAAAATGTTTGGGAAGGCAATTCATATGGAGAGAGAAAAGCAAATGTTTGGTAAATAAATGTTTGCTGGGCCATCTTTAACAATGGGACACAGAAGAACTTGAATCAAATGGACCTTGTTAGGTTCCTATCTGTCTATCACACTTAGTTCATATTAACTATAGTTATCTGTGATGATAACTTCCTTCCTGGAGCTGGCCTTCTCTGTAAATTATTTTAGGCAGTCAGGGGGAACATCAAATTTCTTTCTGAGTCTTTCATTTCTTAAAAATAGCCAAATTAAAATTTAAAAGGTATGCAAGTGCGGGAGGGGGGTAAGGGGGAAAGCAAGGCTTAAAATAATCTATATCCCAAAAGACATATTTTTGGTATCAAACTCTGCTTCCCTTACAATAATCAAAAAGACAAATAACACGTTTTGGCAAGGAAATGGTGAAACCTTAAACCTCACATACTGCCTGTGGGAATATAAAATGGTGCAACTGCTGTGGAAAAGTTTCAGTTCCTCAAAAGTTCAGCAATTATCTGACCCAGCAGTTCTAGTCCTGGATATATATCTGAGTCCCCACCCCCATCAATAAAGAGCCTGCCTCTCAAACCCCTCATCTTAGATGCTTGCAGATTTTACCAACTCTTTCTCACCCTTCCCAAATCAATCATCAGAAACCATGCATTCTCCCTTGACCATTAGCCTAGTTTCCAAATATATTCTTGGTAGCATCTGAAGTCCAGTTGGGGCTTTTACATTAAGATCTATGTGATATTAGCTGATCACTCAAACTCTCTGAGTCTCAAACTGGAGAATAGAGTCCTTTCTTCCTAGTAGCCCTGTTGTGAGGACTAATTGATAATGCGAGCAGGTTGTGAGTTGCCATTTTGAAAAATTATAGGAGCTTTTCACCATAGTTATTATACACAACATTTAATCATTTTGCTTAGTCAATGCTTAATAAAAAAATTCTTTCTTTGGCTTAAAAACAGCATCCACAGAAATTCTTAAGGAAAATAGGACCAGGAAAATATCAGGGTTTCTAAGATAATCTAAGCACATATGAGGTTTCACAATAATTTAAAGTAAAACCTGTGTGAATAGTGTGGGCACAGGTTTTATATGTGTCACTGTTATGTTATTAGGAAAGACAGAGTGATTTTCTAATTAATGTAAGTCTATCCTTACATTTAGCAATGATAATAATAAACACTTACATAGTGAATACCGTGCATCACTCTGTATTCTAAATGTTCTACCTATATCACTGACACTTCCCTCTGTATCTTCAGAACTTTTTCAGTTAAATGACTTCTATAATGTCATTTAATAACAATAATTATAGGTTACTACTGATGAAACAATGTAAAGCATGGATAGGTGTGTAGTGTACATTACACATACAATATAAATCATACATACTTTTTTTTAACACTGCTAATTCTAGACTATCTATTTCTCCATAGGAGATATATATTTGCACATACAGAAAAGGAGAAAAATTGCTGGTTACCCCCACCTTTTATAATATTTATTTATGTTGAAATACAACTTATCTACCAATTAAATTTAGTCCCATGACTGAGCTGCTAGTTTTAACTTAATTCCCTCATCCATTCCTCTTTAATTCAAGCAAAGTGCCATTTAATTTATGGCTTATTTTCTCTCCTTGCAGCCTAAGCTTCTTAGAAAATAAATGAGGCCATAAGTCCTCATTTAGCCTTTTTTTAGTCCTGTTGATTCTAGTGGAGGATTTGGATCTTGTCAATCATTCACCAAGCTACTCCTTTAGGTAATCACAGCCTCCTTTGCCTCTATCAATGTTTTCCTTGTAGAAAATGCTAACAGTGTTTTATAGGAATTGACATTAGGCAGTCACATGTTTTTAATCAGAATCAGTCTCTTAAAACTCCATGGAATTCACGCTCACTTTGGCAACATGAGATCACTTGGAAAATAGCTAGGCCTTTGCTTAGTTGTCAGCAATCTGCTCAGTTTCAAGGGTATGCTCATGGTCTCTGTCCCATTCTACACCAACTGAATGGGTACTGGTACATTCAGCAGTAGTGCCAACACACTGCATGTAATTTTTCCATTTGGCACAGTCTGTGAGTTAGGCTAAGATTAATATAGGGTCTGCTTAAATTCTGATAGACAGAGAAGATATTCAGTGTTAGAATTCTTAGCTAACAAGGGATACTGCCCTATGATAAAATATTAATTCTATTACTTTGTATGCAGATATGTGAGAATTAGAAGCAATTACCCTGACTCTAATTGCTTCATAGATGAATACAATTATGATGTTACACTCATTCTGTCTGTATTCTCAGTATAAAATAACATCCACATAAGACAGTCAGAAATTTCATTTAAAAGTAAACCTTACCAATGTAAAATATATTAAGGCAATAAACCAAGAGATTAAACTTTCATAAACAGTAAGAGCTCATTGTTTTGTAAATGAGGGTGTAATAATATCTTTGCAGCTCAAATGAAACCATAAAACTGACTAGGGGCCTTACTTTTTTCCAAAAACTTTTGATTTATCTTTTTAATCTGTTCTTAGCATTGTATAGCAATTAAACATTGAAAATGGGTTCTAGTCTTCTTGCCACATTGCTCTTCTCCCATTTCACTTCTGTCATTTTCTTTTATAATGACAAGCAATTTAGAGGAACAAGAAACAATTAGAATGTAAGTAGCTCCTGCTGTTACAGGTGTTTTGTGCTAATGAATAAAAATAACTGGAATCATAGAAAGGTGGGATTCAAGGGAAGATCTCTTTTGGGGGGTTAGATTTAAAGATCTGTAGACAAAATTCAGAAATTAAGCACAGGTTTCCAAGTATGATATATATCATGAAATCTGATAAAATAAGAGGTAGTTGTTTCAATTACCCATATTTTTACTTTGGCCAAACAAAATTGCTCATCTAGTACAGTAGTTTTCAAACTTCCAGTGCATCAGAATCACCTGGAAAGCTTATTAAAACACACATCCATGGTTCCCATCCTAGTGTTACTGATTCAGTAGGAATCAAGCCAAAAATTTGTATTTTAACAAGTTACTAGGTCCAGGGACCACACATTGAGAATAGCTGGTCTAATAGAAGGCAATGACTTTTGCATCCCTTCATCCCACTTCCCCACAGGAAAAACTCCAAATGCTTGACAGGCACATGTTCAAGGTCAGGACCATGACCCTGGTATATGGTAGACTCAGATAATAGTAGACTCACTTGGGATAAATAGATTTGCAGGTGATGACATGACTCATGTAAGGCCATGCAGTCAAACCATCCTGGAAACCCAAGGGTATTTTCTTTCTAACTCAATGCTATTCTCTTTTCTATAAGCGAGTTCATCTAAAAGAAGTTTTTGGAATATTGACCATGCCCTAAAGATAAGAGTTTAAGGAATTATAATTGTGGTTTTAATTATAATTCTGACTTGATATAGAGCAGATAGACGGGTACCTCAAACATCAGAGTATTTATGAAATTAAGTGAGCCACTTAGACACACTTCACTTTTCTGAGTCCTCTCATTTATAATAATAAAAGTCTAAGGGACCATCACAACCAAACAGACAACCGAACAGACTGTGTGGGGTGACTAGGCAGGCAGGGTGGTTAGTGAGGGACAACCAAATGACTGAGCAGCAGGCTGTGTGGTGCAACCAGGCCCGCAGGGGGAACAGTTAGGAGTGACAGACCAGGCTGTGTGTAAGCGGAGAGGGGTAGAGGCAGTGAGGGGCAACAAGGCTATTGGGGGAAGAGGAGGGACAGTTAGGAGTGATCAGGCCAACAGAGGGGTGACAATCAGGCAGGCAAGCAAGTGAGCAGTTAGGAGCTATTGGTCCTGGATTGTGAGAAAGATGTCCAACTGCTGTTTAGACCCAATCCTGGGGATGGGCCTAAACCGACAGTTGGACATCCCCGGAGGGGTTATGGATTGGGGAGAGTGCAGGCTGGGCTGAGGAGACCCCTTGCCCTGTGTGCTAATTTCATGCACCTGGCCTCTAGTCTATTTATATAAAAAGCTGATGACCATAAGGGCCATAATGACCATAACGACCAGTCTCTAGGATGGCCACTGTGCCAGCAAACTGACCAATCATGGGGTAGGGCTGGTTGGCCAGCCTCCTGGCCCCTCCCCAATGCCTACCTGCCCCTGATCAGACTTTCCAACTTGATCAAGAGCCAAGAGTGGGCCTATGACCAAACACTCCCTCCCTTCCCCTGGGCTAGCCCATCTCTGATCAGCCCGCCCCACCATTATAGGCCTGCAGCCCCTCCCCACTTGCTGATTACACCCCTCTAGCCCAATAGGGGGTGGGGTTGGTGGTCAAAACCTACAGTCCTTCCCCCTGGCCATCTCACCCCTGATCACACCTCCACACCCCAATAGGGGACAGGGCTAGCCAGCCAACTTCCTGCTGCCCCTCCCCTGAGCTGGCCATGCCCCCAATGGGCCCCTAACACCCTGATCAGCCAAAAGTTCCTCAACTCAGCCGGCTTTGCCGTGATCACTCCCCCCACCTCAAGAGGGGACTGGGCTGACCTACCAACCTCCTGAAGCTCCTCCCCTGGCCTGGCACACAAGATTGCCCCCCACCCCATCAGGGGCAGGGTTGGCCAGCCAACCATTCATGTCCACTTCCCCAAGCCACTGGCCCACTGATTGGCACCCCTTACCTTGTCTGGGGGTAGGGCCAGCCAGCCCACCACCCACAGCCCCGCTTTCCATGACCAGCCCCACTCCCAATTGGCTGCATCCCCACCAGCCATTTGCCTGCATCCCCTTCCCCCAGCAGGCCCATCCCTGACTGGGCCTCGATCAGGATGGGCCAGCCAGCCAACCTCCCACCATCTCATTCTCACAACAGGCCATCTCATTCTCCAATCTGTCCAATTAGGGCTGGGCTGGCCAGACCCCACCTATGCACAAATTTGTGCACTAGGCCTCAAGTGTTTGTATAATACTGCAAGGTCCAAACAATTTATTGGTTATCAAACCTCATCTTCCAATGTTAATAATTTATTCAGCAAAACTAGATTCACTTAAGTTCATGAAGTGGTAACATATACTTAATAGCTTTATCTGTATGTTGCAAAAAAGAAAACTAAAATTAGAACACTTTCATCCTATTCTGTAATGTTACACAAAATGTGTTTCTCATAAAGATCACCCTTATGTTGTTCTGTATCTATTCCAGTCATAGGAGGGGAGGGAGGGAGGGAGGAGGCTCCAAGTGAGTGTTAACAGGGACACAGAAAGGAAGACGGGGAAAAAATGTGATGTAAATTGCAAGAGTTAGCCTCATCTTTAAGCTATGCAGAGAATAACTTAGCATGATGTGATTTCAGCAAGGATCTTCTAGCCCAAACAATTCTCCTCCAAAACAACTTGTCGGATAACTAAATTTCCTGTAACATGAACCAGTGTCTTTCATTTACTAAGTGAAGTCATACTACCTATCAATAAATATAAGTGCTTCCCACATCCAGGCTTTGAACTTATGCATATTTGCAATGAAGTGCATATGATCAAACAGAACTTCTCTGGCGAGCAGATTTCATTCCGGAACATATGGAAGATTATGAACTCATTTGACAAATATTTACTGAGCACCTATTAGGTGTCAGAAACTCTTCTTGGGAGGGACGTGAGATTTGCTGGTGAACAAAACCAAACAGACAAGACCACTGCCCTTTTGAAATTTCTGTATGGGACTAGAATGTAAATACTAACCTAACTCCTAGTTAGAAGACATTTGCAGGAAGACAGGTGAGAGATGACAATGATGGGGGGAGGGGCGGGGGCTCCCAACACTGGTAGCTATGGAGCTAGAGAAGACTGGCTGAGTTCTATAAACATTTTGAAAGCATAAATGATAGGGCCTATCAACCGCTAGGATAGAGACTGTGAGAGAAAGATAGAAGGGGGAGTATGTCAAAACAGAGAAAGTAGAAATTCATCCATTTTAAAAGGAAAAATTGATTATATTGTTTACTACAGGTCCCCAAACTATGGAAATTTATCAACTTCTGACTACCCTGCAAATATCCTCCTTCTTCCTTCCCTCTCACTTCTTAGAACAAAACATACTGGATTCTCATTTAAGTTACCTTCCTTGCCCTGCAAAAATAGACATAGTTCCCAGAATCACTGACCATATACATTTCTATGACTAATATTGGGAATCAAGAAGATAAGTTTGTAAGATGTGATTGGTGGGTTAATTTCCTGCCTTTCAATTAGGACTTTCTTTAAATTTAATTTGCCTAATGAAAGGCTTATTTTAAGAGACTTATACTTTTATGGGCATGGTGCAAAATGGGGATATCTTTGGCTCTCACCAACTTTGGGGCACAATTAAAAGTACATCTGCATTGCTATCTCTAATTCACAAGCCAGATTCCCTTCCCCCGCCCTAGTGCACCTTGGACAGCTATTTTATTGACCCATAGGCCTGTCTAGGGTCTGTCTAGGCCTGTCTAATTGCCTCTGGCAGGATCCGGAATATTTGCACATCTGTGTCCTTACCACTCACTTCACCTCTCCTTCCTGGCTCTGCTGCCTCTGTTGCTGTTTATAAGCCCCATGCAAGAGGTGACTCCCTGCTGCCACCTTTGTGGGCAAAGTCCCTGATTCTGTTCCTTGGAGTTTGCAGTGCTGTACACTCTCCTGATAGCACCTGGAGTTTAATGCTCCTCTTTGTCCCTGTCCTGGGGCCGTAAAGTGATTAGCTGAGCAGTGTTAATGGCACTCTCTCTCCCTTCCTGGCTCATTTGGCACTTGGATCTTAGAGGAGCTCCAGGTTTCACTAAGGATTGGGGTGAGAGGGGCAGGGTTGCTCAGTGTTTACTCCTATCCCTTCTCTTCATTTGCCTTCCATCTCTTCCATTGGGCCAGACTCCTGGCTTTTCCCTCATCCACAAAACTGTTCTTGAAGGTATCACATCCTCCTTCCCTAAGCCTGTCACCTCGCTCTAGTGGCTTACCAGTGTTTTACTCAGATAGCCAAATTCAGAATCTCTGATTAGGCTCAGCTGGTGCTCACAGGACAAGTCTATTTTTTGTCTTTAGTAGGGAAAATAACTTGCCTGTTTTTTGTGTTTTGGGTTTTGTTTTGTTATTGTCGTAAAAATCGGATTCAACTCCTGAATGCTACATTGAATTAGTTTCTCTATATTTTCATCTGACCACTTTTCTCATTAAATGGATTACCCCCTCACCCCAACGTTGGGTTGTAGGTTATCCTGTATTTCCACACTGACCCGCATGGGATAATAGAGGGTCAAGCCTCTTTCATTTGAAACTGTGATAACTCGAAAATGACTTGGAATGGTTTCAGTTTTAGGTTTAAGGTCTTGTTTGAATGTGACTATTGTTTGCTTCTTATGCGGTCCCAGGCACTAGGGTAGCTTTGAAATTCAGATAGTAAGGGATGACATTTCCTCCTGGGAGAGCTAAAACTTACTGATAAATTGTTATTGTGCAAACTTTCAGGGTATACGTTATAAGTAAACCACAAGAAAATGACATTAAGAAATGTGATGAATCTGACTAACCCTTTCAAATTAAAAAAAAATTAAAAATTACCATCCAAAGAACAACTTCAGGTGTTCAATGTTAAGTATTGTGGAAGTATTCGGCTCTCAGGGAAAACATTAGCAGACGCCCGGATCTGAATAATACCATAGCAGGATATATAACAAAAGCGCAGGTTTGCTTCACGTTTTTACTCATTTCATTTATATACATATGTATATTTTCCTACTTACAAACTTAGGGGAAGAAGAAGGGTTTATAACCAATTTGTTTAACGCTGTATCTGTTTTCTGAGATCTGAACTTGACTGCATGGTTATATTCAAACCCATTCAGAGGAAATGCCTCCCCTTTTCATGTGCAGTGAAGATTTATGTATTTGACTCTGAAGTCAAAAACTGTGTATCATTTAATTCCAAATCAAATGCAACATAAAATTACCTTGTATTGGTTTAAATGAATTTGCAGATTTATGGCAGACTGGCACAGATCCAGAGAACTAGGAAAAGGACAATCACAGCAGATGATGGTCAGGAAGGAAAATGAAGTAAATATCTGGGAATTAATCACTTGTGAGGTTAAGGTCCATTCTTGAAAAGAGTCAGGAGCAATTTATTCTGCAATCAATTTGCAAGCACCCTAAGTATAACAAAGTGGCATGTAGATGGAGTGCTCAAAAACAAGCCCTGGCCGAACAAAACTAATTTCCCTGTTTGACAAAGGGACTGATCCTATAGACTAGAAGAGCCCCTGGTTACAGCCCAGTTTGACCTTTGCATAATAATCAATGCTATTTCACGTGGGATGATCATTGCAAACTTGCAAAAAAAAAACCAGACTGGGTGGAATAATCAGGCAGATATTGAACTTGTTGGGAAAATGCTGTTAGGCTGGTCAGTAAATAATATAAGGACAAGTTTGTGGTTATTTAGCAGTTTCCCACAGGTTTGATTTTTTTTTTTTTACACAGGGTTTCATGAGAGACTATAAAACATGTTCAGAGACCAGAAGCAAAGTGAATTTTATTGTAGTATCTTTGCCAAAATCTCTAAAAAGAAGATTGCAAATTCAAAGTGAATTTTAATAAGTTAGAAGTGCAGTAGAATTATATGCTGATTAATGTGCATCCTACATAGTAAAAGCCTAATATGCTAGGTGTCCGGTCGCCCAGTCGGCCATTCAACCAATTAAAGGGTAATATGCTAATGACATGCTAAGGCCATTCAACAACTTGCTATGGTGAGTGCTGACCACCAGAGGGCAGATAGTCGACCAGTAGGTTAACTTCCTACTGGGGTCAAGTCAATCAGGACTGAAAAAGACAGGCCAGACATGCCCTGGAGCCTTCCTGCAGTCCCTCTCCAGCGGGCCACCAACATCCTGCATCCATCACCAGCTCTGATTGTGAACCAGCTCTGATTGTCAACCTGGCCTATACCCTTCCCTAACCCAGGCTGACCCCCCCCCCAAGTGCATGAATTTTGTGCACCAGGCCTCTAATATACATATACATATACATATACATATACATATACATATACATATACATGGAAAAAACAAACACCAGTAAGTCTCATGAATGCAAAATGTAAAAATAAGGCTTCTCTGTTTACATGAGTATCAACTACTACCCCTACGTCTTATACTGCATCTATATCCCAAACCACACATTCTTTTGCAAGAACATATTTGAGTGGAACTTGGCACCAACATATATCACCAATGTCTTTAGATTACTCAGAAAACATAGTCTTAAACATTCAGTGAAGGGGTATTACGTTTAAGGTCCAGTCACTGAAAGACCATAAACAATGAGATACAACAATAAAGCTCTATAGAAGCATAATATAGGCAAAAGGTAGTTCATAACTCCAAACAGTGTAAGGAATATACTATTTTGACAGGACTATGCTTAATTTTTCACCATTCTCTCTCTTTCTCTCTCTCTCTCTTTGACCAGGGATATAACACAACAAGTAATATATTTCATCCATTTTTGTTACCATATATATATATATATATATATATATATATATATATATATATAAATAATTTTGGCCATTCTCAATAAAAATACTTCCTACGACCTCATTGGGCTGATATGTTAAAAAAAATAATGTTCATCTTTCATATGCCCACATAGATTTCAAATGGATAAAAATGATCATGGTTATTATTAGCAAGTGTTTTATCCTGAGAAAGAACTAATAATAGCTGACAATTACATAGTGCTTATTATACACCAGACACTCTCATAATTACTTTGTATATATCATGTAATCTTCACAACATCCTAGGAGATAGGTTCTATTATAATTTCCAATTTATAGATGAGACACAGAGTAACTGTCATAAGTCTAAGTTCAACTTCTTATAAAACGAAGAGAATTTTATTTGCCAGTAATTGTCTATGATGTATTTTTCCAATTATAATGATATATGTTCAGTCTAACTCCAAGACTATGCTCTAGACATCCACATCCCCTCTTTTCTTGGATTGTTTTAGATAATACCCTGCACTGCTGTTAGATTACATTTCCTTTTCCCAGAGAAAGAATATAGCTTGGTAGTTCCTGTGCCTCAGTTAAAGATCATTTTAACTGCATTAACTTAAAATTACTAGTAACATGAAAAAAATGTATGATTGTTCCAAGAGTTCTTAATAGTAAACAACATCTTTTAAATAATCCAATTAAAATAATCTAAATAGCATTCTCTAATTTTGCATAGCATCTGTACAGAATGAAGTCTCAGACTTAATTTAATAATCTATTTGAAATGTTTTTCAGCTGCATTATGGAAATGAGAGAGAAAAACAGTCCCACTAAATATTTTATTTTAAATATGTAATTGATTATAATTGTTTCATTTCAAAAGCTGTATTTAATTTGTAAAATACAGTAAGGATAATCAGTTATGATTGATTTTAAAATATTGTGCGGCAAATAGTTTTGCTCTGATATTTTAAAAAAGCAAAAATTACTAATCATAAAGTTCTCTTTTAATAAAATAATATGTAGATTTTTAAGACGTTTTGATAAATCAAATACATGTGATATACTGTATATAAGTGTAACTTTCTCACTTTATAAGAATCTTTACAAAGCTTTTAAAAACTGAACAGCCCTAGCCGGTTTGGTGCAGTAGATAGAGAACAGGCCTGTGAACTGAAGGGTCCCAGGTTTGATTCTGGTCAAAGGCCTGATCCCTAGTAGAGATTGTGCAGGAGGCAGCCAATCAATGATTCCCTCTCATCATTGATGTTTCTATCTCTCTCTACCTCTCCCTTTCTCTCTGAAATCAATAAAATATATTTAAACATATATATGAAATAAAACTGAACAAAACAATCATACTACATTGCAACACATTCATTTATTTACATGAGATATGTATTATCCATGCCATGTAAAGTAGTATATAATTATTACTGTTGTTTGCATTTGAATATTTTCCCTTCCATAGTAGTTTTCTAATTGTATCCCACATGTTAGTAACACATTTTAGGAGTATTCTTAACATGAGACTCCCTTTGTTTTTTGTGTTTTTTTTTCTTATTTTCTTGTGCAGGCTTCTGTGTGCCAGAGATACTTTTAAATTATAAGAAGGTAGTGGACATGAGAAATACATGAAGGCTTTTGTATGGATTACTCGTTGCTTTTCCAAGAATTATTTTACATTTTCTTAATACAAATATAGTACTTAACCTTGTTGTATTTCATTAATTAATATTGACTTTTTTCCCTAGGAAAATGTTAAGTAGATACCTATATAATACTTAAAAAGAAAAGAGTTATGTTTTAACTCTTGATTTTGATTTCTATTAGTCATTTAATTGAAATGGAACTCTGTAAATAATCTTTTGGATTTTATACTCAAAGGTCCTAATACTGGAAGTTATACCAAGTCATTGATATTGTCAATGGGGTCAGCCCTAATTTACCTTTTGAGTACATTGGATGAAATTTAAACAAAATTAAAATCATTGGCCAATAGAACTTTTGTCATGTGTACTAAAATAATGTTATTCTCCGTTTGTCCTGTTCCTCCTTTGGACCTGGCTTTGGGGGCCCACATAATTTGACACTTTTGGCAAACTGAACCAGAAACCAGCTTGGAAAAACACAAAAGCTACATTGGCAAATGGCCTGCCAAGTGACCCATGCACAAAGGCAAGATTGGGTTGCCCTTTGAAATAAACCTATTTGAATTTTATTATCTCCAGAGCACCCTGTGTCTCTAATCTTGTGAAAGGTTAGTATTCTATCCATCAGAGCAAGATTAGAGTGCTGGTTGATGTCTGCTCTTGATGATAACTGAATGCAGCATTTGGAGCTGGAAGAAGATTCATTACCATCAACAGTTCAAAGCGGGGAGGGATGGGCACTGAGGGAGTCACATTCATAGCATAAGCCACATATTCCTAGGTCAGGGTATTTAAAACAAAGGAAATAAAAAATAAAGGACAGGCATTTCAGGAAGATGTGCAGAGCCTTTTAAATAAGTTCTCCCAAAGCAGAACTGTTTTAGAATTACCCTTGGTAGCGATTACCAATTTTTAATATGTACCTGGATACCTTCTTGAAAATCATTGCTGATCGTTTTCTGGAAGTTTTTGTGACACACAACAAAACAAACTATAATAATAATATCACATGGCCTTATAACATGGCTAACAATGAACACATATCATAAAACATCCAGTAAAGTATAAAATAATAAACCTTGTGCTATGAATATTTGTTTGAAATATTCAACTGAATGTCTTGTTTTGGGAACTTTACATATGATCCATATACTTCAGAAAAATGAAATATAAATCATTTGCAAGTCATTTGTAAGTTTAAAATATACCCATGAATCAAATAAGCACATTCCTTATATATGATTTGATTGATTTTAACATTTTGATGAATAAGGTTCATTTCCCTTTGAGAGATTCAAGGAATAAAATTATTTCTAAGGCATGACTTGTGCCTCCTTTAAGTCTTGTCCAACAAACTAACACAAGTGAAAGGTGATTGAAAAATACCTTTGTTCTCTTTTTTGTTGTTGTTTTAAAATGTTTGTAGAAACATTCTTAGAATTACAGTTTATCATCCTGTACTAATGTCCATCAAATCCCCACCCAAAATTCGTAGTTAAACTGACTTTAAATTCATGGAATCATTGATATCTGAAGTCAGTGCTTTCTTTTTGGACTAACAACTGTAATCATAAACGATGGAATTTTATTGAATACTGATTACATCCATTTGGAAATTCTTTTGTATATCTAGAAATTAATAGAAATTATCTGTATACTAGAGGTTCAATGTATGAAATTCATGCATGAGGTAGGAGGTGTCCCTCAGCCCAGCCTACACTCTCTTCAATCTGAGACCCCTCGAGGGATGTCCAACTGCCTGTTTAGGCCTGATCCAAGTAGGATTGGGACTAAATGGGCAGTCAGACATCTCTCTCACAATCTAGGATGGCTGGCTCCCAACTGCTCACCTGCCTGCCTTCCTGATTGCCCCTAATGGCTTATGCCTGCCAGCCTGATCACCCCCTAATTACTCCCCTGTCAGCCTTATTAATGCCTAACTGCTTCCCTACTAACCTTTTTGCCCCTAACTGCCTTCCCCTGCTGGCCTGGTCACCCTTAACTGCCCTCCCTGAAGGCCTGGTACTCCTCAACTGCTCTCCTCTGCAGGCCTGGGTCCCTCCCCTCCTAACTGCCCTTCCCTGCAGATTTGATCACCCCAACTGGCCTCCCTTGCATGTCTGGTCCCTCCCAACTGGCCTCCCCAACTGGCCTGATTGGCCAAAACTGCCCCTCCCCCTTGCAGACCTGGTCCCTGCCAACTGCCCTCCCCTGCTGGCCATCTTGTGGTGGCCATCTTGTTTCCACATGGGGGCACCCATCTTTGACCAGAGGGTCAGCCATCTTTGTGTTGGAGTGATGGTGAATTTGCATATTACTCTTTTATTAGATAGAACTTAAAAGCATTCATTAGAATACCAAAAATGTAGAGGTTCTTATTATAAATGAATAATGACCTAATATTACTGGCACCATGATTTTATAGCCTGCATGTTTTGCCTTAGAGACTACTACTTAGTTCTTTCCTTATTAAGTCCTTTTCACTTAAGAATGTGAATCCACTAGATATAAAGTCAAGACAATCAGATTCTGTCTCTACTACTTTGTGGATGTATTCCACAATTATGAGTAAATTTCTTGTTTATTTTCTGCCCTTTTATGTGTGATTTGGTCTTAATTCTTGGATTTCCATTTGTAAATTTATTAGATAAAATAGTTTCATTCCACATTTTTAAGTTGGTATCTCCCTCTATAGTTAGTTTCCCTCTATAATCAAGCAAAACTTTTGTATTCATAAGGTCTTTTTAAATTTAAATACTATTTAATGATTTTTCAAACTTTGAAAGTAATTTATTGTCATTGTAAAAACTTTGGGCAAAGAAAAACATACAAATAAACTATAACTTTCTACCCATTGTAAAATGTTTATGTATATGTATATGTGTGTGTGTGTGTATGTGTATATATATATATGAACATTTTTTCCCAAAATTTGGATTTTCAGTATTGCAGACTTTTGATGGACCAGGAAGGATATAATTTAAGCAATTGAGCATTAAATTAATATATAACACTTTCATTAATTTTTTTTTATTCAGTGTGCTCTTATAGTTATTTCCCAATACATATAAGTTATTCCTTCTGTTGTTTGTGCTATGTGCTTAAATGACCCTTTGTTAGACTATGGAAGTCATTCTTTTTCTTGAGGCATTATCAAAGCCTATTCCTCCTTCTTCCCATGCTGCACTCTTCTTTCCCTGGGAAGAGCCTCTGCCTTGTAATCAAGGAAGGCAGAGGGTGCTTTGGAAGAGAGTGTTGGGTGGTAGCAAAGGAAAGAGATGGAGGAGAAAGGAAAAGAGACTAGCATACTCATCCTCTGGAACACTGCTGGTGTTCCTCAAATACTCTCCACATGTCTTTAGTCGATACACTGCTCTCTTCCGAAGACCAAAACACTAGTTGTCTACATTGAGAAGAGAGGTAAGGGAAAGTAAATGAAAGGAAGAACAGACTCAGGGTTCATGATGTATAATATGCATCCTCCCTACATTCCTTTTTTTTCTTCCCCTTCCCATAAGGCCACCATCATACATTAATGACAATGAAACTACTGGGGAACAGAGAAGAGCTGTAGTGATTCTCTGTCTTGGCTGGGATCACATGTGGAGCTTGAAGATATACTGACACTTGAACCCCACTTCCTGATATTATGATTCAGTTACTCTGGTGTGCAACCTGAGCCTCAAGAAGGAAGACAGTTGGACAGAGATTGATTTGTGAACAGAGTAATACATTATCCCATTGTGGAAACTTAATAGCTTTTTTCAGTCAAAAAGCACAAAAAGCTAGCATTGATTTTTATGGTCTATGCAGGGTTGGGGAACCTCTGGCCAAGAGCCATATAAGACCTCCATAGTCATTTGGTTTGGCCCTGTCAAGGCTTTAGGAGTGAGTAAACAAACGTTTGACCAAATATAGCAGGCTAATTTTTAAGTTGATAATTTTGTATAAATATTCAAATGACCCTTGGCAGAAAAAAGGTTCCCCAGCCCTGGTCAATAGTTTAGGTACTTAATGATTAAATAGGCATCCAATGTAGGTAATACCATACCTGAAAGAAAGGGAAGCAGCATCCTGGGGAAAACCTATAGGGCATTGTCAATAGGCCAAAGCTAAGGAGTTGTACAAGATGAAAGTGAACTCTGAAAGCAACCCAGCTTTTATTTTATTAAACTTTATTGTTGAGATTATTGCAGATATCCTTCTTTTTTCCCTCTCATGTCCCCCCACCTGGTTCACACCCCACCCCAGAGCTTTGCCACCTTATTGTCAGTGTATAGGTAATGAATACATGAATATAAAATCTTTGTTTATTCTCTTCCCATCCCCCTTCCTTCTGAGAATTGGCAGTCTGTTCCATTCCCAGGCTTCTGATTCTATTTCATTTACCAGTTTATTCTGTTCATTAGATTTTTTATTCATTTATTTTGATTTTTACATTAAATTATTGATAGGTATGTATTTGTTGCCATTTTGTTGTTTAGGTTTTTTTTATCTTTTTATTTTTCTTCTTCCTCTTCTTAAAGAATACCTTTTTCTTTTTACTTTTTCAAATAGATTTTCAATATCTTGCTATCTCTCTTCTTCTGGCACCCCCATAATGTAAATGTTGGTATGCTTGAAGTTGTTACAGAGGCTTCTTGCACTCTCTTCATATTTTTGGATTCTTTTTTTTTCTTTTTGCTCTTCTGGTTGGGTGTTTTTTGCTTCCTCATAATTCAAATCATTGATTTGATTCTCAGAATCCTCTACTGTTGAATCCCTGTATATTTTTCTTTATTTCAATCAGTGTATGCTTAATTTCTGACTGGTCCTTTTCTTTCTTTCTTCCTTTCTTTCTTTCTTTCTTTCTTTCTTTCTTTCTTTCTTTCTTCCTTCCTTCCTTTCTTTCT
Source organism: Lasiurus borealis (assembly GCA_004026805.1). Lineage (NCBI taxonomy): Eukaryota > Metazoa > Chordata > Mammalia > Chiroptera > Vespertilionidae > Lasiurus > Lasiurus borealis. The sequence goes on from PVJN01012672.1 coordinate 31,245, forward strand.
TTCTTTTTTTTTTTTGGAGGTTTCTAGAAGATTCTTGAGTAACCTTATAACCATGGTTTGGAACTCTATCCAGTAGTTTGCTTTCTTCCATTTTTTTTCATTTTTGACATGTTTCTTTGTCTTTGCATTTGAGCTGCTTTCTATGTCTGTTTCTATGTATTGGGTAGCTGCTAAGTCTCCTTGAGTTGGTAGAGTGGCCTCGTGTAATAACTGTCTATATGGTCCAGTGGCTCAGCCTTCCCAAGTCAACTCATCTGCAAGCTCTAGATGCACCCTTTTATGGGCTGTGAGCAGGGTCTTCTTGTAGTTGAGACTTAATTGTTGTTGGTGTCACTCGAAGGAATTGACCTCTAGGCCAATTGGCTGTGAGGCTCAACTGCAACTACAGTAGGGGAGCTTTTGTGCAGGAGACACCCCCATGTAGCAGGACTTGCTTCAATGGTGCTTTGGTGCTCACTGAGTCCACCCCTTGAATGTGTTGGTATGGAAGTGTAGAATCTGGTATGGTCTGACACTGACCATTGGGTACACTGGTTCTTGGGTCTCCATGGAGGTACAAAGTCAGTCACTGCCTAGAGCCACCTAACAAGAGCTATAGAGAGATCTGCAAATTCCTCCTCTTTGTATTGGGTTTGGAAGTGCCCAGGTGAGGACCAACTATGAAGCAAGGCAGGCTTGTGCCAGTGCAAAATGTTGGCCTTTTATTGATAAGTTTGGGGCTCCCTGACCCATTTGCAGCTTGTTTGAGATTTTAACTTGAGCAAGTACAAGCCATTTATATGCAATAGCTGCTGCACACATCTTGGGTAGGATTGTAAATTGGATGAGGCAGTTTTAGGGAATCACCTGGGTAGAGCAAACAAATCTCTGCCAGGAGGTCCCAATACAAGAACAGTGATCCCTGTGAAGACCTCCCTTTGGGAAAACCCCTCTAACCACCCCACACCCAAATTCCTGCCCTGATACCAGACAATCCAGTTCCTCCTCCTATGTGTCTGTGTTCCCTAGAGGCTCACCCTGGTACTGGAGCTCAAAGAAAACAGGTCCTTATAAGTTCAGTTCATGGTGCCAGCCTTTTAAGAGGAACAGTTGGGTCTCCAGCAGCCTCTGTGTCACTGAGCCCCAAACCCCACTAGTTTTTACAGGTCGTAATTCTTACTGCCTGTAAGGACTTCTTTTCCCAGCTCTGGGACCCTGAGCTGGGGGTCTGGCGTGGGGATGGGGCCCCTTGCTCCTCCCCACAGCCTCTTAGAGAAGATCCCAATTAAAAAAGTGGCCCACGTGGGTGTTGGACCAGTCTGTTCTGTGCCTCATCATCACCTTCTACAAGTTTCAGCGTGCTTTCTTCTTTACTTCTCTGGTTGTAGTACTTCCACTCAGTCAGCTTTCTAGTGGATGATGCTTGTTCTGTATTTTAGTTGTAATTTTGATGTGCTTGTGGGAGGCAGTGAGTATAGCCGTTTACCTAGAGCATCATCTTCAAATGTTTGCAACTCAGCTTTTAATTTCATATGCATTGCTTAGGATGAAGTAGAAAGACAGTCTGCAGGTTCCGAATGGTTGTTTGTTTTTGGCAGCAACTGTCAGCAAATTTCAAACATAACATTATTCCCAGAATTAATAGTTTATCTATACCACCTTGTGAACATAAATGGCCTAATCAGTCTTTCTTACTTAGAAAGATATCTTCAAGAGAAATAACCTACAGAGGAATAAAACATTTATCAATCTAATGTGTGAAGGATCACTAATACAGAATAAGTTTAACCTTGAGAAATGTGAATTCAAGTCAACAATTTCTATAAACTGCTTTATTGCTTTAAATCTCCCTATATCAACCATTACACGGTGCTGCTTTCCAGCTAACTCCTTTTCACAGCTAAATTACTTACCTGGTGCTGAAAATTCTTGTAGCATTTAGTCTCTTCCGCTGACATTACTTTAATGATATTAAATCAAAGAACTTTGGTGCAAGGAATTGATTATTTTTAATGAACACTCATTGTAGACTATGACTTTTCATTAAAAATTTCTTTGTGGAAAAGTCTAGTTGATTAGATTAAATATATTAGAAAAATATAAATCGGTGATCTTCAATCGAGCTTAATAATACATTAGTATATCCTTGTTTTTTTTTATTCATTAAATCAAAAAGTCCTCCAGAACTCTTAAGTTTCCACTTATTTAGATTTAATTTATGAGTTTCTGACATACAATGGAAGTAATATAATAAAAGTAACCTTTGGACAAATATAGTGACCAATTTTGATAAATGTATTATAGTATTTTTAACAGTTGATGTATTTATTACTAGATTTATGGTAAGGCCTTATAAGATGTTAACTGGAAGGTTAATTTATATTTCATTAATTACCATGAAGAAAAAATTATAAAAGGACTTATAGTATAAAAATTTTGTACCTTAATCTCTATCAGAGTGATACTATTTTTTCCATTTACATTTATATGTATAATGTGTATTTTATTATTTATATTTTAATATATTTTGTTGATTTCAGAGAGGAAGGGAGAGGGAGAAAGAGAGAGAAACATCAATGATGAGAGAGGATTATTGATTGGCTACCTCCTGTATATCCCCCACTAGGGATCGAGCCCATAAGCATGTGCCCGTGACTGGAATGGAACCTGGGACCTTTCAATCCACAGGGTGATCCTCTGTCCACTGAGCTAAACCAGCTATGGCTATGTCTATTTTATATACCAGATATACTGTGGGATTTTCTCCTTATGAAATTCTCTGGAAACTCATTAGAGCACCACCTTGGAAAATTTTGAAGGTGTCTACTTTAAAATCACTAGTCACCTAAATCTGCTAGATCATTTAAGTGTTTTAAGAATTTGCTTTTGGATTTTAGCTGCCTCACAGGGAAATATAAAGTGATGAATTGGCTGCAGAGCAAATTTTAACATATAAGATAAAATAATGAAAGGAAAGGAACTTCTGCTCTCTTACTTAGAGATAACAGAGAAATAATTAAATGTCTTCCTACCTACAAAAATTTAAAGGTAAAATAGGTTCTGTTAAGTTAATCTTCAAACATTTCACTAGGATTTTAACCCTTTAAAGCTAGGAATCGGCAAGATTTTTCTATAAAGGGCTATAAGTTAAATATTTTGGGCATTTTGGACAACATAAGGTCTTTGTGTCATATTCTTCTTTGTCATTATTGTTTGTTTTATCTTGTTTTCATTGTTGTTGTTTTTTTGTTGTTTGTTTGATTATATTTTAACATTTCAACGTATAGGTTGATGTTGTATGTATATTTGTTGACAATATGCATATACTGTTATAATTGAGATACACAATATGACATATACATTCATACATCACAAAAGGAATCACTTTTTTTAGTCAAATATTTCTACCATTCTTTTGTGTGTCAGTCACTGTTCAATATCCTGTAGCTATAATCCCATGCTCTGTGGCTGCTTTTCTTCTAGTGGAAGCCATCCCTTGAAGAAAGATACTGGCCCCAGAGACTTGACTGTACTCTTCAGTCTCAGTTACATTAACCAATAAATATCAGTGGGGAAAGTAATCACACATGAAATTTGTTATAAGTAACTTATACTTGACTTTAATATATCATTTTGCAATGTATATTTAAATGTGATTTTACCCAGTGTCCCTAGAAATTAATTTTACTTCCAATTAAGTATTCGAATAGCAATGTGAATATTTAACTTGGGACACACTGCAAAGCCACCCAACTCTCTTGTCCTTTCTTAGAACTCCTCCTCGTCGGTAATGGTTTGGAGCTCTAGGTTACATGCTCATTCAAGTGGTGTGGAACACCTTGCTTAACATTTCTAAGCCTCACTTTTCTCAACTGCTAACTGTATGTGCTAATTACTAATTCACTTAAAATGTAGGTAAATCTTATAGCATAGTGTCTGGAACATCAGGCAACTTCTTATCTGTAATTATGCTTGAAATTACCATCATCGTGTAGCAAATCCATTTGTCATCTTCACTTAAGATCTGGTGTCTTTACTTTCCTTCTAAAATGTAACAGGCGCATAATAATGAGTATATCCTGTTGCATATTGATTTCTTTTAAGACAGCTTGTGTTGGGGTGGGGACATTTCCTTAAGGGTCATAATAATCCACCAAACAAGAAAGGTATAAATTACTACTTTTTGAATTATATAAGTTTCTATTAATTCCTAGGATGAATTGACTAAGTAAATATATAATGCTTATTATAATGTAATCAGGTTAATCTGTGAAAACATACACATAACACATGCAGAGCAAGAAAAATCTAAATCAAAAGATAAAGAAGTTGCAAACACAAATGACTTTTTGTCTATAGCAACATTGTCTAACAGTAATTATAGATTCTTATTTCTCCCTTTTATATAATTTTTATTTTGAAACTAATTTTATGAATTTCAACCGCATAATTTAAAGAATGCAAACCAAATGTCTGTTGTTTTGTTTTGTTTTGTTTTTTCACAAAAATGCAATTGATGTTTAAGAAAAATTCTTAAAACAATGTATCAGGATATCTATACAAAGTAGTTCTTCCCTTTTTTTTCTATATCATTTTTAACCTGTACTATGAAGAAATAAAAGACAACATAGTTTTGTTTATTGTAAACAAGAAAATCAAAACCAAGTTTCACACAGAGTTTATTCAGTATGGCAGGATAGCTGTTGAATAGAAGGCAATACTGCAATATGGGAAAGTCAAAAGTGATTTAAGAGCTAACTCAAATATAGCACTCTAGGCATTGCTTAAAGTGTGCTTAACGTGTGAATGTGAATACAGTCAGCTTGGTGAGATCATGAGCTACGAGGTCAAGGTCCAGCAGGAACAGTAGCAGAGAGGCAGTAATGAATGAAGCCAGGCAAAGCAAGGCTCCTAACAGGCAGACATGTTCAAAGAGGAAGTATCAGAGCACTCTTGGTAATTCACATGTTTTTTTGAGCCAGAGGCCATAGAAGTTTGAGTATAGATGTACATTAATTGGGAGCATAGGAATATATGAATGTTTATATATGCAGAAATGTAAAAAAGTTTAGAGGATAGAGGAAAGCATATCAGTTGCCCTTCCTAATTGTTGGTTTGTGGCATCTCTCTCCCTCAGGTCTGCCCACAAAATTAGCACTAGCCAGAAGAACTCAGACAAAATAGATGTGTTTCACTGGATGCTCATGTTCATCCGTCTATCTACTCACACTATTCACCACATTTTAAGGCCCAGCCATATGATGGGCACCATATTGAGTACATGTCAGTGATATTTGCCACCAAGAATCCTACCTGGGAATATAACTTGTATTTCAGCAGCTTCTTATAAAGTAATAGCTTCTCAAATGTATTTTGTAAAAAAAAAAGTGAGGATGGTGAGGTCTAGAAATGTGCTGGCATTTTCTCAGAGTGTTTTGATGTTCTAATTTTAAGCCTCTGGAATTTATCCATAGGAGGGTGGCTCTCAGGGTGTGGAATGAGAGTGATTTTGTCCCTCTTCCGCCCACACCAAGGTGTGACATTTGATAAAGTTTGGAGATAGTTTTGGTCATCACTACAGGGGGAAGGATGTGCTACTGGCCTCTAGTACATGGAGGCCAATGATGCTACTTCATACTATACTAGTATAATGCACAGGACAGCCCCTAACAACACAGGTTTGTCATATGCAAACGTCATCAGTGCTGAGGCTGAGGCCCTGATGTAAAATGCCACAGAAGCTGCGACTGCCCACTGGCAATGCTTTATGTGGCAAGGGCTCCCTGAGCAACACCTGCCTTCACCCCTTCTCACAAGGTCTTGCCTCCTGGGTGTGGGGAGAGATAGGCCACATTGAGATCGTGTTTTCTCACCCTCAAAGTCAAACATAAATAAACAGCACTGTGCTTGTTCCTCCATGAATGCTCCTCAGTATCTCAGTCTTTTCTTGTAGTCATATCAGCTTATAGAGGCAATGAGACTGTTGACCAGAGAAATTATCTCAAAACATGTACCTGAAACCTGGCAGCTGTGTGCAGAACAAAGAAAGATGTTCCTGTCATTTAACCTTGAAAAAGAGGCATGTTGAGGGCAAGGTCATAGTTTTGTGTGTGTCTATAAATCACATCCCTTAGAAGACATCAACTCTTGGAATGATTTTACCTTCACGCCACCTCCTCCAGGTGCTTTATTAGACAAAGTTTAGGTTCTGGGTGGACTGACTGATTTATTACGCTTTTGTGGGGAAAGGGTAGAATGAAAGGGATCAGGAAGAGAAATAACACTCAACACAAATGCATGGGTTGACGGAAGCAAATTTTTTTATTTTTATTCTTTTTCTTTTTTAAGTTTTCTTCGTTTCCTTAATTTGTCCTCAACCCCTTCACCACACTCAGTCCCCCACTCCCCTGTGGTCTGTGACCACTGGTTAGGCGTATAGGCACGTATACAAGTTTTTTGGATGATCGCTGACCCTTACCCCGCCCTCTCCTACCTTCCCTCTGAAGTTTGACAGTCTGATCAATGCTTTAGGGAAGCAAGTTTCGTACTCCTGCTTCATCCTGTTGGACAAGTTCATCCTGTCATCCTGTATAGATCCATAATTTCCACTTCACAGTGACCAAAGCTTTCTTACTCATTGGATTCTGTAATTACACGGATTTACACCATCATCCTGCAAAGTTAAGCTATTTTAAAAAATATATACTTTTATTGATATCAGAGAGTAAGGGAGTGGGAGAGAGTGATAGAAACATCAATGATGAGAGAAAATCATCAGTCACTGCCTCCTGGCTGCTCCACACTGGGGATTGAGCCCACAACTCGGGCATGTGTCCTTACTAGAGATTGAACCGTGACCTCCTGTTTCATCTGTCGATGCTCAACCACTGAGCTAAGCCTGCCAGGCAAGAAACGTCAGCTTTAATTGAGATTTCAGTAAGAAGTATTTTGGAGAATATGAAATAGAATAGGAAAATGCTACAATTTCTAAGTAAATGCTGTATAGTTCCATACCCAGTCCACTGCAGAGTACATTTCTCTATAGCCATATTAAAAAGACATTTACAGCTTGATTGGGCAAAGCTTTTGCTGTCTCTTATTGACTGAAAATTCCTAGAGAGTGTCTAGTCTGCCCTTCCCCTCCTCTTACCTCCGCAGGGCCCTGGATGCATCTTACATTTAGGTCCATTTATGTGGAGGCTTCATTTGAAGGTTCTCTTCAATATCTTGAGGCATCTCTTGGCTCCTAGGAATTGATTTTCCCACCTTAAGAACCATCTCCCAGTGATCAGGTCTCATGCACAGATTTTCTTTTTGCTTTTGGAATAGTAGTGGTTTTTATCTACAAAATTGTTCTCCCACTTGAGTCAGTCTGCCCTGCAGCCAACAGATGTTTGCATCCAGATCTCCCCTGTAGATGAATTAAAAACCTCCCAGAGGCTAATACTGGCTGGAAAAAAAGTTCCTTTGTGCATCTATGAAGCATAACAAAGCCCTAAGCAATCACTTTTGATGTATATTTTGTGATTGGGAAAAAGAAGAAAAAAAAAAGATTTTTTTTTTCCAAACTGTTTCTTGCAGATGAGAATTTTTGTTGACGAAAGGCTTTATCCAATGTGAGCTTTACCCTCTGTGATTGAATGAAGGGCTAGATTGTTTTTCCTTACATTGCTTTTCAATTTTATTCTATGTGCTGTTTGGGCATAATACTTCATCAGCAAAATGGGTCTGGTAACTGTCTTCCAAATATCCATCTTGTTTGGTTTGCTGGGAAACAATTTTCATCCAAGCATAAAATACACTGTTAAAAGAGTCAACCTTCATAAGGTTGAAGTCTGAGTCTGTGGACATCCTAACACTGAAATGAGCATACTTATTTTTGGAAGTCATTAGTTTTGCCTCGGTACCTTGTCCCCTCCCCATCTTTTATAAGATAAAATACAATGTCCCTTAAGGTAGCAGCATTTGTCATAATTGCCTGATACTTTAGTGTCTTTCAATACCAAGATTAACTTTGACTATGAGATCACTAAACCGTATAATAATTTTGAACAAGGAATAATAATTTGACTGTTGAGGACCAGTGAAGCTAATAGCAAACTTTTCAGACAATGACACACCCTTAGACACAAATTTAAGCTTGGAAGCTAATGAAATGCTTCTTGGGTTAGATTTATTGAAATATGATAAATTGGTTTCTATATTTAATGATGAATACTAATTTAGGCAGGAGGAAACAAACCACGTGATACAGTGAGTGGGCAATCTGATTTTAACCATTCAACTTCAAAGTGGGTATAAGCCCCATATTTCATGTTTTCCCAGTCAAGAGGGGATATGCCTAAGGAATGTTACTTTCAATAAAATAAAAAATGCAATGTTTATCCCTACACAGAATAATTTATATCTAAGTCTTTGAAAAGCAATGAGAACCTAAGGATCTTTTTCTTTTTTGTTTAGTTCTTTGCAAATCCAGACCACACTATTGATTGCTAACTATTCATTGCTGAAGGCAGTACTCTGTATTTAATAAATTAAGCTTTAATCCCTGAGTCTAACAAAATAATTGACCTCAAAAAGAAGATAAATGAATATGCTGTCCTGAGCTCATGATTAGAATCTACTTTCTAGTTTCATCATTTTAGTATTTTTCAATTTTCATTCTTTTATAGTTTCTTTTCACAATTTTTAACATCTTCACCCAACTTTTATATCAACAAATTCAAGCTATTTTTATTCTTGGTTTTGAGCTGGAAAAGTTTTAATATGATATTTTAAACTTTGCTATTAATATTAGTAATTTAATATAGTTTCTATTTTAGAAAAAAATTAGGTGACTAGTATTCCTGAGAAAAATATCTGGAAATTTTCTGATATCACAAAATCCTAAATAACATAACATATAGCATATATAAATATTTTGATTAATTAATACCTTGAAAATTTGGGAAAATTGGCCCTATTTGCTTCAACACTGATTTCACTTACTAAATCATTGAACATTAGGGAGTTTTAATAATAGAATGATTTTACATTTGAGAAAAAATTAAGACAAGATCACAAAGGGTTTATAAACCATGACTTTTAGATAACCCCTCAGTATTTATTGCCACTGCAACAGAATTTCATTGGTTAGGAAAGTGTATTCTAACAGAAAGAGGGCGAAGATGTCAACAATGTCCTTTATTTTGCTTTGGTGCTTTAGTTTCATTTGATAAAAATATAAAACAATCACCATTTTCCTAGACAATTCGTGGTTCAACACTATATTAGAATTGAAGTAGCTAGATCAAGTTCTTCAGGAAACTTTTGGTGAAGCAGAAATGATGTGTAGCTTCCATAGAATCCATGAGGAGATTTATAGTTTTTCCTTGTATTTCTCATGAAAAAGCCACTGAGAGTTCCAAAAAGAAGAGTTATTTTGTTGGTTTTAGGTTTTGTTTTTCGCTTGTCTGTTTGTGTGGGGGCTGGGGTTGTTTTGTTTTATTCTGTTTCTACTTAGAATTGTTGAGGTGCCCAGGACTTCATTTGTCTCTGTGTTAGCTGAGAGGGAACATACCTTCAAGAAATAAAAAAGAGCCATGAGAGGTAATATCTTGGATTTATAAACTTAGAAGCATTATCTTTTTCCTTAGCCACCCCAATCACAGTCTACATATGAGGTAAAACTTCTGCCCATGCTCATTTGTGCACACTAATAGGTTCCCTACACAAATGCACTCTTTCTTGAGTGAACCTAATCTAAGGGCCAATGAAGCTGGAAATATTTAGTGGTGTTAATTCTTATTTTTTTGCATCCTTAGTGTTTCCAGTAACACTCAAGTGCTGTTGCAGGAAGGAAGAGTTTATTTCTTGGGATAGTCTTTTTTATTGAGAACCTAGAAAGTCCAATTGAATATATTTCCTTCAAATTTTCTAAAATGATAGTTTATGTTTATAATGATAATGCAGATTATTTCATAACTTTTCAGTTCATTATGACAATGGAGTTCATTATATTTTTGCTATTAAGTAAACTAATTGCCTTATCAGTCTCTGAACACTGACAATTAATTGCTATATATAGCAAGAAAAAAGTAAAAACTATTATAGTAATTTGAATATACTATTTATGAACTATTTCAAATAAAAGCAGCTTAATTAAATCTGGTGTTAGAACAGATTTATAAATATGATGGTGCAAATGGTTTTATTAATATGCATTTGCTATTATGTTAATGACAATACTTGGCAACATATTTTGTTTTGACTTTATGTCAAACTATAGGATTTACTGAAATTTAGCAATAAATGAAAAAAGAATTGGGCAAACTCTAAACTCCTAATAATAATGGTTGTTCTTTCAAATAGAAATCACATGTTCCTCTATTTTCTTTGACTCAGAGATTATAGATGTAGGTAAAATTTCATTTAAAATAGTTACCAGCCTTGGCCTATGTTCTCAATGGTTAGAGCATCTCCCTTAACACCAAAGATTGTGATTTCAATTGATTTCCTATCAAGGGCACATACCTTGTTTGAGGGGTCTATTTCCAGCCCTGGTCAGGGCTCCTATGGGAGGCAACCAATGGATGTACTTCTCTCACTCCTTCCTCCCTACTCTCAGACCCTTCCACTATCCTACTCTCTCTAAAAAAGAAAAAGAAACAATGGGAAAAAATATCCTAAGGTGAGAATATATATACCAGAGGCCCAGTGCACAAAATTTTGTGCTTGGGGATGGGATTCCCTCATCCCAGCCTGCACACTCTGCAATCCCTGACCCCTCAGGGGATGTTTGACTGCCGGTTTAGTCCTGTTCCTGGGAATCGGACCTAAATTGTCACTCGGATATCCCTTTCACAATCCGGGATCATTGGCTCCTAACTGCTCGCCTGTCTGCCTGATTACCCCTCCCTGCCCCCCTGCCAGAGTGGTTGCTCTCAACTGTCCCTACCTGCTAGCCTGGTCACCCCATGCAGACTGCGGTTTGGTCATCCCTCACTAAATTCCCTGCAGGCCTGCTCACCCTACGCAGCCTGCTGTTCAGTTGTTTGGTCATCACTTACTAATGCCCCAGCTGGCCTTGTTGCCCCACATAGTCTCCTGTTCAGCCATTACTGTTACTGTGATGATGTCCCAGGCAATTTGCATATTCTACTATTATTGGTATATAAATAGATAGAGAGTTATTATTTTATTGAGGTAAGTAGATACCTTGAGATTTACAGCTCTTCCTAATGTTTGACTATTTTCTCTTTTTATTTGCAGAATTTTTCCGGGAACTCCTAGAAAATGCAGAAAAGTCACTCAATGATATGTTTGTACGGACCTATGGGATGCTGTACATGCAGAATTCAGAAGTGTTCCAGGACCTGTTCACAGAGCTGAAGAGATACTACACTGGGGGCAATGTGAACCTGGAGGAGATGCTCAATGACTTCTGGGCTCGGCTCCTGGAACGGATGTTTCAGCTAATAAACCCGCAGTATCACTTCAGTGAGGACTACCTGGAATGTGTGAGCAAATACACAGACCAGCTGAAGCCATTTGGAGATGTGCCCCGTAAACTGAAAATTCAAGTCACCCGCGCCTTCATTGCTGCTCGGACTTTTGTCCAGGGGCTGACTGTGGGCAGAGAAGTTGCCAACCGAGTTTCCAAGGTAATTAATTGAAAATCTCTTATCTTTCCAATTGGTCTTCCACAATTAATCTTTTTTATAATACGGATGTTTACAAGAAATTCAAGGTGAAAATTCTCACGTACAGTGGTCCTTGCTCTTTGAGTAATAAGCTAAGTGCCAAAGCTTAACTCTGTTTTTTTTTCTTGCTTAGTGTGAGAGAAGACAGAATTTCAAGTTGTTCCATGCGCTTTGGAACATAATGCCAATATTTATCAGCAGTACAGCAGAGGAGCTTTTAGCAGGGATGGTGCAAAATCAGGTGTCTTGTAACCATGACCACTTGGCATTTCTGATCAGAGTTTTAAGGATGATAAATACTCATGAAGCAGTCCATCCAGAGGTTATAATCCCCTGCTAAGTCCCAAGGTGACAGTCTTCATGAGGTCTGTGAGTAGAGACAAGCTCTTTCACAGTGCCAGCACTTGGCATTGCTTCTTCTTTATCGCCCTTGTCAAAGTGGCCAAATTTCTTAATCATGAAGGAAGAACCTAATGCTGACACCTGTAGAACTGGATTACAGAGACCTAATGAATACAAAGTATAGATTCTTGCAGAGCATTCCTTTTGTTACGCATTAGCTTTGTAATTCAATGCCACATAGCACATTGGGCTTAGGAGGAAGATAAATCACTAGCACACATTTGTGCCTTTCCTTGAGGATGTCTCTAACCCCTTAATGCGAGGAGTGTTTCCCCACTGCTGTCTTTAAACATTGACTATTTGCTATAACTATTTCCTGTGCAGAGGATATCTGCCTTTGTTTAAATTGTTCCTTGACATTCAACTGCTCTTATGAGATGGACTGGCCCACTTACGAGGTCAGTCCAATGAACACACTGAAAGATGATTACTTTTAGAGGCAAAGTAAAAACAATACTTAACAGGAATCTGATATGATGTCACCCAAAGAAGGTCATATTTGTACAAAGATTATTGCTAAACTCAACTTTTTATTGCAGGGTTGTACCCAAGAGCCACAGTTTTCACAACTGTTGGTCCTATTCTTTCATGTTCTTTTTCCTGCTTGCTCACCTCCTTATCTATATCTTGGCATAAAGTTCATGTATCCTCTTAAGAAGTGTTTCTGTGGGCACTATTTGTAAAATTCATAGCAATTCATTTTAAAATTGTCAGTTCCTAAAACATTTATTTAAGCACCTGGGGAGATTAGTTGCAAGAAGGCTTTAAAGGGGATAATCACAAAAGATTTAATAATATATAACTCTAATTATAAAAAACAATGTTTTTTTATTGAAAATCGACAATGTTCTGAAGTATGGAGCCCTAAAGGTAGATTGATAAGAACTGGCCCGGTGTAACAGCAAGAGAAAGTATGATGACTAGAGAAGGTTTGTAAAATATAGATAAGTATAAAACATAAAAATATAGTTCACATGTTCTACAGCAGATAGATTTTGTGTATCATTTAAGTTTAATTTAAGAAGCTTCAAATTAAAGTCTTTGTTTTATTGAACAATGAAACAGATAAACATCCAGCTTTTGAGAAACATGAGGTAAGAAATTCAAGCAAGGATTGGTATATGCAACATTCCTAATTGTTTATGTTGATTCTGCCTAAGTGTGACTAATAGTTAAATGTATATATTTTGGTCTGGAAGGGTTCCTGTGAGATAAGAGGATATTTTCTAGAAAGGCTTCTAAAAAGCCACAGAGATGGGTACTGCTGACTCAGGGGATGGCATTTACAATTGCTGGAGATGGTGCCTCCCCTTCATCCATCATCCCCTGACTCTCAGCCTGAGATCTTTTTGCCTATCAAAAGGTAACATCTACTCTTTGTGGTGAAGGTTGACATCATGAACCAACCACCAGTAGAGTATGACCTTTAATTTTTTTTTTCCAGATGCGGTGAGGGATGTACTCTTCAATACCAGGAACTTGTTTCCCTTAATTTCCTCATAGCCAACATTCATTTGCAGAGTAGCTGCTGTGGGTTTGTAATATAGTTTGTGGTCATGTAGCCATGGAATGCTCACTGTTCAATGCAGATATGGGCTTGTTTGATCAGAGTTTTATTAGCACTAATCTTCTCAGATCATAAATCCTATACTGCCATCTGGGTACCACTATTAGATGATAGATAGATAGATAGATAGATAGATAGATAGATAGATAGATAGATATGAATAAATACACTTGGTTTAAAAGAAACTGAGCAGTTATTTTTTCAAATAATTTATAACTCAGGGATTTACATATATTTCTGATGAACTTTCTCACCTACTCTTACCAAATGGTTTGTAGAGACTAAACCAGATATATCTATGTGGGCTATTCCGTTGCTGATGATTTTCAGCATCCAAACTATTTCTGGTAATAAGAATAAAATATTACAAGGACAAAATACATAAAGAGGAGAAGCAACGTTGGTGTTTGAGGTTTAAGCCCTTCATAAATCTGAAGTATCCCTGTGGTGTGTTCATTAAGTGACTTAAAGTTGGCGAAATGATTGCAGGCAAGTTCAGAGATTCAAAGCCAACTTCCAAAATTGAGATCCACAAACTACCTCATCTCCTGCATCTTGGTTTAAGTGATATTTTCTTTTTCTGAGTTTCTCCTTTTCTCCTTCAGTGGCTTCTTAAATATTGAAGGGATCATTAACAGCTCCTAATTAATTGATTTGACTGAAAAATTTTTCTATTTGGCAAAATACAACAGAGCAGTTTGACATAAATGTTTTGAGACATCATTACAGGGAATTTTCTTATCAGAAAAAAATGGCTGACTAATTTGCAGGCATAAACATGATAATTTTTTTAAACTTGTTTTTGCCATCTTCTATATACATTGTTTTTTGTTAAGCTTAGAATGGAGCAAGTAATTTTAATTAACTATAACTGGATCTTAGATTTTATGGTTCTAGAGTAGATTATCTGTGGTCATTTAGGGAGGATTTATTTTCTGCATGAATGACTATTTTTGAGAGTATGACATGTTGACAAGATGAGGAGAATCAGTAATCTTTATGCTTTGCTGGTGGAATAGTCAATTTATGTATTTAATTTGGATAAGAATTCCAAAATACCTCTATTATTGAAGAAGTCCATATCCTAAAACTGCAATTCTACACCTGGAGAAACTGTTTCTTGTGTGCTCAGATAGATATAGAAAAGAATGTTTAAAGCAGCATTGCTTACAAAAAAAAAAAAAGTAAAGGTATCATAAATGCCCCATCTACATTAAGGATGATTTCTGATCTCTTCACACCATGGAATCCTATGCAGCCTTGAAACTAAGTGAATTACATTTCTGTGACACATCATCTGTATATTGCATTGTGTGCCCACCACCCAAAGTCAGATCATCTTTCATCATCATATATTTGACCGCCTTTACCCTTTACTATTTTCCCAACCTTGTTCCCTTTGCAACCACCATACTGTTTGTGTGTATGAGTTTCAGTTTTATATCCCACATAGGAGTGAAATCATATAGTTCTTAGCTTTTCCTGACTGATTTTATTCTTTTATTGCATATTTTCTTATGGCTGAGTAGTATTCTATATATATATATATATATATAAATTAATAGGCTGTCTGTTTAGACCAACCTTCAATTATTCCTTATGAAGGCAAATGAGAAATAACTCTAGTGTCTTCTCTGGTCATTTTCGATGCCATTTAAACAAAGAAGACATGACTTTCATATCTTTCTGCTTTAATCAAAGTGACTTCTGTGAGTAAAAACTAAATTGTGTCAATAGCAATCACATCAAGTCATTGTATAGATTCATTCCAGACAAATTAGGTAGGTAGTACAGCTGGGATCTGTAGAACTTGAACTATTGTCAAATATTGTCATGCTCTATCATCTATCTATCACCAATCTTCTATCATCCTGTCTACCCATTTTCTATCATTATATCTATCTATTTATTTATCTAAAATATTTCTTGTTTGTCATTACTGTGAAAAGAAAATCAGTTTGGCTTTTCATCCTTAGTAAGACAGAATATTTTTGTCAATAGATACCGGCCTATGTCTGCCTCACTGACTGTTGTGTTTGAATGAAGAGCCTCTTAACTGGTTCATCCACCTGAGTAAACAGCCTTGTCTTTGTAGTGTGCCTAGAGAGTCAGTTTTGAATAAATGTGGTTGATAGACCATAGGCTGAAAAAACATTATCATCAAATTTTATAAAATTTTATATAATGAAGGCTATGAAGTGCACTTATTGAGAACATTTTCTATTACAATAGAAAAGCATTCTAAAGAATTTACCATGGATTCATTTACAAGACAAATGGTATTTAAATTAGCTGTTTGCTTTTGCGAATGAATTTAAGATATAAAGACTAGTTATCATAACTCTCACCTGAATTATTTGTTCAGTTTCTTCAGTGGCAGTCTTTTTTTTTTTTAATATATTTTATTGATTTTTCACAGAGAGGAGGGGAGAGGGATAGAAAGTCAGAAACATCGATGAGAGAGAGACATCGACCAGCCGCCTCCTGTATACCCCACACTGGAGATGTGCCCACAAGCAAGGTACATGCCTCCAACTGGAATCGAACCCGGGACCTTGCAGTCCACAGGCCGACGCTCTACCCAGTGAGCCAAACCGGTCTCGGCAGTGGTGATCTTTTGATTGAAATTAACTTTTGTGGAGTTATCCAAGACCACAAAAAAACCTGAAGTGAATGAAACCTTTTCATAGTTCTTCTGTGATTAGTATATTCTCTTTTGCAATAGATGATTATTCAGTGTAGGCCACTCCATAATGCAGTGTTTTGAAATTATTGATTATGCTTCTATGTTTACAAATATTAAGTCAACATAAATAATATATGCTTTCGGTTTTATGATGGTGATTATATTTAGAAAGTACTTTGCAGTCAATAAATAAATAATCCCATGATGAAGATAGTAATAAAATGGTATTAGCACTAAGCATCATAACAACGAAGTAGTTTATTATTATAACCCATTGAAAATGTATAGGTTTTAGTATGGTCCAAGTTCTGTAATAAGCATTGGAAATCACAAGAATATAAGCTAGTTCATAAGGAGAAGAGTATTTCCCCTCAAGAATAGTATGTGGAATTTTCCAGATGAGTGTAGAGAATTAATGTCAAAGTTCCCATTTTGATTAGAACAACTAAAATATTTATTACTAATTTTATGTTCTCAGACTAATGTATATTTTTGTTATATAGATTTGGATAATGTTTGCATTATAAGAAGAGGTTAAAACTTGAAGAAAATTAAGTATTTAATAAATTAAAAACTATTTGTGTATTCTTTCTTCTTGTTCTTTTTTTTTTTTTTTGTACCTTGTACCTATTTCTACTCCCTATGTTTAAGTTGGGCTATTTTATTTTAAATTTCTACTGGAATTCCATTTAAATCAGTGCCATTCTCCCCATTGAATTCAATTTTGAAATTTTGTTCATATTGAAAGAAGTTAAGAGTGTCCTAAACTGTGTCTAAGTGCAATGTAGCTAGAAAAGTTTTGGAAACCACAATTCTGACTATATTGTATCGAACAGGTAAAATCTTCCTCTCCCCTAAAAACTGAGATGGAATGGTTATAATAGCCCAACAGTAATCTGATCCAAATGTGTAATCTTATCAAAGTAGAGCTATTTTGAAGATTTGGCTCAGTTCTTAAGAATACACATTTGCTCAGTGTGTTTTTAATGCCAAATATTGTTGCTAAGTTATTGAGATACAACTACTAAGCAAGTTAAAGTACTTACAAGTACTAATTTGGAAAAGGAAGGTAGAAATAAATAATATCAGTATACAGTATAATGAGAGAATTGTGCAATAAATGTTTTGGGAACAGAAATGAGAGGCACTAGCTTGGGTACATAAAGCTATCAGTGGTATAGAAGCCTGATCCATACATTGAAGGATATGTGGGCCTCAGGCAGGCAATGAAATCACTCAGCATGCTGAAGATGCTTCAGGTAGAGGCAACAAGTGAGCAGAAGCACAGAGATGTAATATACAATGATGTGTGTAGAGAGATGCAAGCAGGTGGTATTCCTAAGGCGTAAGGTACAAGGCAATGCATAGCAGGAGATAAGGTTGCTGACCTTAATCTTTGAATAAGAACTATTCCACTAATGCTTTTGTTCATGACCATTTGCCGGTAGAATTAAAACAAATACCTATGTGGTTAGAAGTCTTCCTGTACTTTTGAGGGAAAAACATGTGCTGGACATTTTTCTATAAGGAACAAGAAATTTCAATAGCATTTTCCTTAAGGAAATCACTATCCTCAGAAGTTGTGGTGCAAAGGAGCAGTAAAATGTGTATAAAATACCATGTAAATCAAAAGAAATACATGTTTTCCTTTACTTGGGGAAATTGGAAAAAGAATCTCAGAGTAATAATCATAACTAGTTAGATTAAAGAATGAACAAGGTCTTACCGAGGGAGGAAAGATTTAGGGATTCTTGCCAGGGGCTCAGCTTGTACAAAGGAATAAATCATGATTTATTGGAAATGATGCTAGGAAATAGATTTGTATTATATTATGTTTCTATTTCAAGGTAAGGATTTTAAAAGACTTTACATAGGCAAAGATGCAATACCCAAGATTTTTCAAAGGACAAATAGATGGTCAGACTCTTACTTATAAGAGGATGGTCCAGGTATAGGGCAGGTACGTCTTAAGTGTTCTACCTGCTTTCAACCGGCAGATCAGGGAGTCCTTCCTGCACCTGCTGTTTCTTAATTCCTTCAACTTAAAATATTCATTATTCTGCCCTAGCCAGTTTACTCAGTGGATAGACGGTCGACCTGCAGACTGAATGGTGCCTGGTTTGATTCTGATCAAGGGCACATGGTCAGGTTGCAGTCTTGATCTGCAGGAAAGGGCATACAGGAAGCAGCCAATCAATAATTCTCTCTCATCATTCATGTTTCTTTCTCTCCCTCTCCCTTCTTCTCTGAAACTATTAAAAATATATATATTTTTAAAAATATTCACCATACCAATGAACCATAATTTGGGAGTGTTCTGAACTCCGCCACTGATATAACAAGGAATATCAGGAAGTTTTAAATAAAAAGTATTCAGCTTAATGGTTGTTGTTTATATTAATAAAAGCTTTAATTCAAGGAGCGTCCTTGTCTCCAGAGAGATTCAGAGAGGAATCCAAACAGCCTTGCTGAATTCCCCCACTTACTACCCTCAGCTCATAGTCTTTATCCTGTCACCTTCCTACTCTTTATCAAACCATCGAATCTAATACAAAACCTTGAGGCTTCACCATTTTCCGGGTATTTATTTCATTATAAAGGCTTCTATGTCATGTAAAATGTATATTAAACAAATTTGATATAAATTAAATATACATGCTTTCTCCTGTTTTTAAAATAGGGTTAAGCTCTGTACGATCAGGTAGCGGGCCATGAAATGCTGAGGAAAATCAAAAGTTCATCAAAAGCCTCTCCAGATCATTTGAGCCTCACACAGATAGTTCAAGATGAGATGTACTCTATTGTAGCACAATGGTAAGAATCCTATAAAATAGAAGCCTGACATGCAAAATCAACCGAAAAGAAGAAAACTGGTCACTATGACGCACAGTGATCATCAGGAGGCAGACACTCAACTTCCAGCCAAGCCGGGTGCCAGTGGGGAGCCCCCAATTGCCTTGCTGGTCACAGGTAGAAGGAGGAGACTGGTGGCAGTGCGGGGGGGAGCGGCGAGAGGAAGAGGGAAGAGGCTGGTGAGTGGGCGGCGCCAGGCCTGCCAAGCAGGTGTCAGTTTTGGGGGGCCCTAATTGCCCTGCCAGTCACCCCACAGATCGTCCCTTATTGCCGACCAGGCCTAGGGACCTTAC